>CAMOHE010047181.1:25543-36446 GCA_946598075.1 Artocarpus hirsutus | reverse complement strand
ACCTCCCTTAAGAGGTTCTTATTTCCTTCTCGAGTACCAATTGAGTGGAAATAAGAACCTCTTAAGGGAGGTTTGAGGTTTGAACCTGAGGGACGCGAAAGAAAAACCTTAAGGGGCCAGAGGGCCCTAGAGGGGACAGTATAGATAAGTGAGCGGTATGGGGATGGTCTACCAATAAGAGCCATAAGTCCGGAGGCCCAGCAAGATGGGTCCTATGGAGGCTTAAGGGAGTATGCCCGGGCCGGACACCATATTTGTATCATTTTTTGACCAAATAATTTTTTTTCTCTGACTTCATCCTAATGAACCGAGGTCTATATTTTTGTCTATACAATGCTTCATAAGGGGCCACTCTAATTGTCTTTTGGCAATTATTGTTGTAAGTAAATTCTACTAGAGAAAGCTTTGGGTCCAACTCCCTTACAAATTGAGCACATAAGCTCTTAACATATCTTCCAATATTTAAATTACCCTTGCCAACTGTTTATAACTTTGAGAATGAAATGCTTTATTAAATGAATGTTTTGTTCCCATGGAAATATGTAAATGCAGAATTTTCTTCCTATATTTCTCACTGACAAAGCTCTAATCATCATCAATTGAATAAGCTACAGATGCATGGTTTGATATGAGAAATAAATGGAAAGTCGTTCTCCAACAACCAATAAATGAGCCTGGAAATCGCATTACGTTGTAGAAGATGTTTTTAATTTATTAAAGAAAAATACAATAACAACTAAAAGAATTTTCTTTTTCTGTGAACATAATGTAACAAGACAATCCTCATTCAAAAGAATGTATTTAACTTTTTATATCACATAATCATATAAAAGGGGATTGCTAATGTCGAGCTCTAAACTACTATGCAGCAACACCAACACCACATGTAGCTGCATATGTTAGTTAAACGGCTCCTTCTGCTTGTCTCGAACTCCTAAGGTGGACTTGCACAAGAAGAGGGACACCTCAAAGATTTTGGGGGGGTACCGATATGGTGTTGGCCAAAAGCTCTCTGATGCTCAAGTCAAGTGCATGTTCGATAGAGTTCGGGAGCAAAGTTAGTTAGGAAAGAGCACGTTACCTTAAGGTGTTGTAAATGGGCTTAATTTATAGGCTACTGCTTGAACCAAATGTTAGGTGGTTTGATCCATGAACCGTGTGCCACATCAAGACCTATAAGGGGGCAGGTGACAAGTGTCATGATCTCTACTGAAGGTTTGGTCTCCATCTAAGGGTTGGAATGAGGCCATATGTCAATCTTTTGTGGTGAGTTATTGCCTGGGTGTAGGCTCTGACAGTCCAACCCAAGCACGTGTTATTCATGAAGAGGTGATGCCTTGTGTTGCAGCCAACGTGGGCTCTAGGGAGTACCTCGGGAAAAAGAACCGAGCACATGGAGTTGCAGATTTGTCTTCTCAATAATCTTCTTGAGCACAGCGGCCAAGTTACCACGAAGGAGGTCCTTAGGAACTCTATCGATCACACCCTCAACAGTAGTTCCCCAGTTTACTTGGTCAATACTCAGTCTAGTATACTATACTAAGAAGGTGTGGTCAGCTATGGTTGGCCTTCAGGCTTAGTCTTAGAGGGTGGAATTCAAAGAGATAGGCAGTCAAGCTTGGCGGGACGCGTGTAAGCACACGATTGGTTGTTTCCCTAACAGGCATAATTATTGCACCTCTTTGAATTCTGTGCTCGAGTTTCGACTATAAATATGGGTTGGTTCTTTGTCGTTTAAGAGTGTTTCACGACTGTGTTTTTGGCCTTTTGAGTTTTAGTTGTTGAGTAGAAAACTATAACTCCTGAACAACCTTTTTCCTAAGCAGGTAACTATATCATAAGTAACCATAGGTGACTTGAGTGATTCCCAAAATGATTCCCCTAATATCTCCTGGATGGACGAAGACACCACGACCGACCAGGCCATATTCAAAGAAGTTGACACTATAAAGATGTCGACTAGGCTAGAGGGAGTGGCTGGATCAGCTAAGATCCTTAGCATAGGAGAGGGGACGATGTCAGAAAGAAAATTCCTTGACATGATTGAAGAAAGACATCCTATTAGGCCATGCAGGGGACATGACCTATACATTGGGACAACTGCCACAGGCACTTCTTAGGTCACTACCCAAGAATGTGCTAGCTTGGCACTAGCCTCTAATGTACCAAGTACATCATGAGGCTGAGGACAAAGAGGAAGAAGCAGCGAGGCTTGCCATGGCGACTAGGGTCTGAGGAGTAGTAGCCTTCAGGGTGCATAGGCTTGGCCAGACTTCAGCAGCAAGATATACTTTGAGAATGATGCTGGGCTGACTTTAGAACCTACGTCAGGAATATCAGATTCTCGACGATGTTGTCCTCGCCTTACCATAGGAAGGGGACTCTCTCCTAAACCCTCTGGAGGGATACTTCACCTTATATGTAGAGTTCTTTCAAGCAAGACTCTGCCTTCCATTCCACTGCTTTCTCTACTAAGCCTTGAACGACTTGAATGTATGCCCTGCTAGCTAAATTTGAAAAGCTACCGATCCTTGATTGGCATGTACATATTATGGAGATACTATCATGTGATCGAGATGTTATGGGAGGCCTTCAAGAAGGTCATTAAAATGAAGAGGCTTTCTTGGTAGACCGAGTGGTACTATTTTACCAAGCTCAAGAAGAACTTCATTCTCGGCAACCCTGACTCAGACAAGCTATCAAAATTTGAGTGGTTTTATATCAGGGGGAATTTGAAGTTCTAGGTTGGTGAGGTGATGCCCTATCATCAGGTGGTCCCGAGAGGTTTGAGCATGGACATATGTGGTCGAAGAGGAAATGGACCCCGAGCAGGCTTCTTGCTTTTGTTAAAGAATTATATACAAAGCTTAAGCCTTCTTAACAACAGGAATTTTTGCTGCAAATGACCAATCTTGCTCACTACAGCTGGTTCAGAGGGTCCACCTCAACTAAGCACCGTCAAGATGACATACCACTTGCTCAAGACCATTGTTGAGCATAGCGCTGTCAACGTCCTAGGGACAAGTACCTGTTAAGCTAGGCAACTAGTCAGGGAGCCATCATCGTCCAATTTTGAGGACCTTTTTAATGAATCCTTTAGTTTAGTGCAGCCCATAACCGATGAATACTCGAGGATGTGATCATGCTACTTTACCCTCTAGGTTAGTTCCAAATCAGAGGTTTGACTCCAATTTTTTTTTTTAGTTTTGTCGAGCCCAACTTCACTTGGTGATTTTCCTTTTGTAGACATGTCTTCGAGGGGGATGTCTAGGCAGGAAAGACAGAGATGGATGAAGGAGTTCCACCTCCAAACAAAGGGCAAGGACATCGCTTAGTTGAAGAAGACGAGAACCGAGGAGCCCAAGCGACTTGTGGTAGTCGATCCTTCTAGCATCCCACCGCTGTTGTTGAGATAAAGGGGCTCCATAAGCCAAGGTAACAACACTCCTCCTCTTGCAACCGTAGTCGTCTTGTCCTCGCCAGCCGATCCATTGAGGAGGCTCCAGCCAATGTACCCTTTTATGGTCTAGTTTCTCGAGGACATTGTGCTGAACATAGACTTCTTCGAGGTGGCTAAGGAGCAAACCTATCAAGAGTGCAACCATTCGGCCTTCTACCAAAGCGTCCAAGTATGCCCAGTTAAAATCCCAAGCTCTTTATTACTTAGGGTATTTTCTTGGTCTCTAAGCCATGCTCTTATAGGTCAGCGCATACCTAAAGTGTGTTGACCTCTGGGCTGAGAATCAAATCCATGCCGAGGGAGGAAAGCCAAGATGGTCATTGAATAGAAGGCTCGAGTGGAGAAAATGCTTGAGGAAAAGGCCAACAAACTTTCATAGGTAAAGGCCCCACTAGAGGCCAACGTTGCCTGAGCAGAGGAAGGGGGCCCAGAAGGCTTAGGAGGAGGTAGAGCAGGTGTGGGCTGCCTTTTCAAATTAAGGAATAAGGCCCAAGCCGCTAGGGAGGAGCATGAGCAGTTTTTGAGGGAGGAGCTGCCTGGGAGGTTGAACTAGGCAGTAGAGGAGTGTAAGGACTTTGTCGAGTTCACTAAACAGTATTACCTCAAGAGGAAGGACCTATAGGAACACCTATTGGAGAAGCATCTTGAGGTTACCGCCCTGGATTGGTCCTTAATTGTTGATCCCACGGCTGGGAGGAGGAGGCAGAGAATTTGGAGGCCTAAGCTCTGGTTGGACAAGGCTTAGTCATTGACTTGGAAGCCGACGATAGTGAGGACAAAGCCCAGACTTGATGGCCCCCCTTTTTTCTTTTGTTTGTCTATGTTTGGGAGGTGCCCAATTACTTGTACCTTCCCCTAAAACTATAAATGAAAATTTTTAATTTTCCCAAGTTTAAAGTTTCTTGAGTTATTCTTTTATTTTTGTTTATTATATAATTTTTGTTGGGCTGAGCAGGAACATGTTCAGTTCTTGGATCCTCTCATTTAGGAAAGCCTATCCAATGAGTTCGGCTTGGGCAGGCTACGGGGATGTGTAGTGCCCTGTGCACTCCAAGACTTGTTTAAGTCCTTCGGGACTTTTTATAAGTCTAATTGTGGTTGGGGGTTAAATTCCTTGAAGTCATCACTAGATTGGTGCGACTATTGGTCAGGTAGTCCGTGGTGCATTGGACTAATAGGCTATTGTTTCAAGTCTACTTGTGGTCGTCATGTATGCCAACCAAACCCCTAGTTGGGAGTTAGATAGCCCCCTTGTCAGAAGTTGTGGCCTTTTTTAAGATTCAAATTGCTCAAGGAATTCTTTAAATTTGTTCTTTTCATTAATACTTTTTTTTTGTACAGTTATATGCTCTACTCGGTAGGTCCTTAGTTACAAAAAGAACGTCAAGGCCAGATATTTAAAAAAAGATGCTATGGTGATTGTTAGCAGTAGAATTTTTTTAAGTGCTTAGCGTTCCAGGGGTGGACAAGCACATTTTCTTCTATATCTACTACCCTATATGTGCTTGGTCGGATGATGCCAATCACTTTGAACGAACCGTCTCCCATTTGGGTCTGAAGGAACTGAGCCCGGGCTATTGGACGGTTACTTTCTTCATAACTAGGCCATCAACTTAAAGCTTCTTAATATTGGGCAACAACTTGATCTGAGCAGCAGTATGGATAAGAGCAGCATCCCTTTTTTCTTCCAATTGATCAAGTTTGAATATCATGAGCTTGGCTTTTTGTTGCTTGTCATAGTGCTCGACTTTGAAGCTCGGTAAGCCAACCTCAACTGGGATTACGACTTCAACTCTATAGACCAAGGAGAATAGAGTTTCTCTGGTAGTAGTTATGAGTAGTGGTGTGATATGCCTAAAGCACCTTCCAGAGCTCATCAATCCATGCGCCTTTGAGTTCTTCTAGTTTCTTCTTTATGTTATCCTTGATGGTTTTTGTTGACTGCTTCGACCTGTCCATTGCTCTAAAAGTACCCAGGCAAGGATAACACTTTCTTAGTGTCGAGTTGTTCATACATTTTGAGGAGACTAGTTGCTTCGAACTGCTTGGCATTGCCTGTAACTATGGTCTGTGGGATCTTATATCGGTAGATTATATTCTTCCAGGTAAAGTTGGTGCACTTAGCTTTTGTCATGTTGGCACACAGTTTGACCTCTACCCACTTAGTGAGGTAATCGATGGCCACTATATAGCATTTGAACTGTGATCGGGTTGGGGGTAGAGGTTTGATCAAGTCAATGGACCACTTACAAACGGCCAGGCAGATACCATGGAGTTGAGTGGCTGGGCGCGTCGTCTAATTGCTTGGGCAAACTGCTAGCACTTAAGGCACTTGCATGCATATGCTTTGCAATCTTGAATGATAGTCGGCTAATAGTTGCCTTGGTATAGGCACTTGAGTAATAAAAAGCAACCCACTGCATGATTATCATACAACCCATTGTGAATCTCTTCTATCAGGTATCAACTTCCTGAGGTCGACACATCTCTGATAGGTATGGTGTAGTCGCTTCTGTAAAGCTTCCCCCCAAGCAATGAATATTGGGCCGAGCTATTACATATGCACTGAGCTTCCTCTCGGTCACTAGGTAGCTCAATTGAGGTCAGGTATTAGATGATCGAGTCCATCCAAGTTCTAGTTTGCTGATCGGCTACATTTACCACTTCTTTGTTAATGCTTGACTCGATCAGCCTCTCGATTGGAACTAACATCGGGTCGTTATTTTCTAGGCCTAAGGCTAGTTGAGTGAGCGTGTTAGCTTCGACGTTCACCAACCTTAAGATTTGAACAAAAGAGTAGGCCATGAATAGTCTGAGTAGGGCTTTGACTTCATTTAGGTATGCAACCATGGACTCATTTCGGGCCTAGAAGCTTCTATTAGCCTTCTGGACAACAAGCATCAAATCACTGTGGATACGAATGCAACCCACCTCGAGGTCTCGATGATTTTAAGCCCTACTATCATGGCTTCCTATTTAGCCTCATTATTGAAGGCCTTAATGTCAAAACGGAGTGCATAGCTTACCTTGTAGCCATCTGGACTGGTGAGGATGAGACCGACGCCTATGCCTTTCATGCTTAAGGATCCATTTACAAACAGCTTCCATTAAGGCTCAGGCTCGGTAGCGTTGCTGCTGGGAGAGTCGAGGTCTTTAATGGGTACCTTTTTGGCTGAAATGGTGATTTGCCCAGCGTCTGTGAATTATGCTATGAAATCAGCCAAAGCTTGTGCTTTTATGGCCATTCAGGTCACAAAATGTATGTTGTATTGCCTGAGCTCTATAAACCACTTAGCCATCCAACTCGAGATCGCTAGATTTTGTACGATTTGGTGCAAGGGATACTTGGTCAGGACTTGAATAGTGTGCCCTTAGAAATAGGGTTGAAGTTTCCAAGTAGAGGTAACGAGAGCGAATGCCAACTTCTTTAACGAAGTGTACCTATCCTCGGCTCCCTAAAAGGCCTTGTTGATGAAGTAGACTGGCTTTTGAACTTTCTCTTCTTCTCGGACGAGGACCAAATTAACTGTCTTCTTGGAAATAGCCAGGTAGACATAAAGCGTCTCTCCTGGTAGAGGTTTGGATAGGAGCGGGAGTATGGCCAAGTATTTGTTGAGATTTTGGAGCACTTTCTCACACTCTCTGCTCCACTCAAACCTCCTCTTGAGTGCTTAAAAAAAAGGTTGGCACTTGTCGGTAGGCCTATGACGTCCTAGAAAAAAGGTCTTGGAGTTTTAGGTAAATAAGATAAAAATTAAAGTAAAAAGGAAGAAAAGTGAATAAAGATATATAGAAAATAAATAAATTATATAGATTTCTCATTTGAAATAAACATCATCGAAAATAAATAATATCATCAACGGTCACCATCACGTGAATGCCACAAAAATGGGGCCAAATTTTATTATCATTCACCATCACGTGGTCGTTTACCACAAAGGTGGATAGGTAAGTAATTAGTAAATTATAATATTAATAATATAAAATCATTGAAAATCATCGTAAATCGTCTTTGAAATTAAGCAAGTGGTAGGTCTCACAAAGACGAAAACAGCATCATAAGATACAATTTATAATAATAATAACAAAATCACTATAAATCATCATTTATAGAATATATTAGAATATGTATTTAATATAAATGACGACATAGGGACTAGTCGTACAGTACATGTGTCATACCATACTTCTGAGAAAATACCATTTCAATCCCAAGAGCTAGGTTCTGATCTTGGGACCTTCCTCCCTCTTTAAACTTGGAAGGGGGATATTTAAAAAAAAAAAAAACAGGAAACGTGAGTGGAAGGCTCAGTAGGATAATTAGTTAAAAACAATTTGTTTAAAAACAATAATCATAGATAAAAATATCATTCACAAACAAATCTAAAGATCTTGGCAAACATAAACAAATACTTGCAAGAAATTTGATAAAAGATCACCGTACGGGTTTTAGAAATCGAAAAGAATATCAAAATACAATTCTTTAAAATCAAAGACAAAAAATCATTCTTAAAAGGAAACATTTAAGAAATAAACTTCAGCCAAAACAATTCAAAAAGGGCTACCAAAGGAAGGGATGAAAATATCCTACCTCATTTGAAATCTAATAACGTAAGCTCCAAATAAAATCCAACGTATGCTCCATATAGGTTTAAAACCTTGAAAACTACATTTAAAATTAGAAATTATTTCCAACAAATATCATCATGTTAGTTTAATTATTAGTGTGCCTTTTGACTCAAAATAATTATAAACCAAAATCATATTGGAAGTTTAGAATCTCTTTCGGGGTTCAAAACAATGAAAATGAGTGAAAAATAACAAAATTCACTAGGCTCGGTCGGCTTGCCGGTCGCCCTGGTTCGGCCTACCAAACAGTACAATTTGGCCTACCGGAAGATCAGGTCTATTCGGTCAAACTTTTCTAAGTTTGGCATGCCGGTCGTATGTATCTGGCCTATCGAAGATCAAGTTTGGCCTATCGAATTGGCAAAATCTAGGGACTTGAGACTTTGAGTCTCGACCTCCGCAAGCTCAAAATTCAAATTTAAAACCTGTTTTCTCAATCCTAGAGCATAAAAAACATGTAGAAAGCATATAAAATCATAATAGAACAAGTTTGAACCATTTTCCCCAAATTTAAGCTCAATTTTACAATAGATTTGAAATCTAAGAAAAATATCAAAACTTGAATAAATCAATTTTTATTCAAATAAAGCTTAGATTCATAGTAAAACAAGTCCTATAAGCTTAGATGATGAGCTAGCTCAATGAAGTTCGGATTCAATAATCAAAGAAAACTTGAAAAATTGAAAATAAAACTTTGAAATTTTAAGACAAAAGGGAAAACTAACCTTTAATGGCGTTTTTGGATGAAAAACTTGATAATTTGAACTCCAATCCTTTCTTAAATCCGTGAGAATGAAGCTTGAAATCAAAATTTTTGAGAGAAAGAATGAGAGAGAGAGGACTATGCATAAGAGGAAGAAAGAGAGAGAGAGAGCATGAAATATGAAAAGAAAAAGGAAAGAAAAGAAAAGAAAAAAATGAGGAAGAGAAAGAAAAGTGAGAGAAATAAAAGGGGTCAAGAGCATTTTTGAAATTATGGGAAAAATATAGGATAAAACTAAAAATCAAAATTTTAAATTTAACAACTGCAATGAAATTTTCAAATGAATAAAATTAATGACAAAAATTACATTGACACACTTAATAATTAAGCCTAACATAACTAACCTTACTTTAAAATTCAGGGGCGTTACAAGACCGGGAGACGAACCTAGACAAAGTTGCTATCATGTTGGTCAGCTTTTGGACTTTCTTGACTGTCCGTGGGGAGTGCATATTCACCACGGCTTGAGCTTTGGTAGGATTGACCTTGATGCTGTGGTGATTTATCATAAATCTAAGGAACTTGCCAGATTCCACCCCAAATACACATTTGGCCAGGTTAAGCTTCATCTTATATTCTCAGAGTATGTTGAAGCTTTCTTAGAGGCTATCATGTGGATTGCAGTTCTAGTCGACTTGACGAGCATATCATCGACATACACTTCCATAGCCTTCCCGATCAATGGATAAACATTTTTTTTATAAGGCACTGGTGGATGGCCCTAGCATTCTTCAGTCTGAATGGCATAATCACATAGCAAAACAATCCTAGGTCTATAGTAAACATGGTCTTCACTTGGTCTTCTTTGGCCATCCTTGTCTGATTTTAGCTAGAGTACGCATCCATAAAGCTCAATAGCTTGTGCCCCGCAGTTGCGTCCACCAGTTGGTTGATCTGAGGAATCGGAAGCAGTCCTTTGGGTAGGCTTTATTTAGGTCAGTAAAATTGATGCTGACTTGCTAGCTTTATTAAGCCTTTAGGAGCTTTTGCACTTTATTGATGGCTGCATACCTCTTCGGGTTCAATGTTCTCCTTTTTTGGATAACCAGTTTGTGCTCGGGACGAATGTTGAGGTGGTGGCTGATTATGCTCGGGTTGATGCCGGGCTTATCCTCGTAAGACCAAGTGAAAACATTTTGACATTTTGTTGCAAATTTCTCCAGGTCAGCTTGGATCTCAGGCTTTAGTTGGGATCTAAGTTGGACCATTCGATCAAGGTGTTCTGGGTCCAAGTGATATGGAACCAAGTCTTCTACGGGTATGGCTTGCACCTCTTCTTTTGGAATTTGCAAGTCAAGGTCAGATAACATCATCGGCTCTTACTTGGCGAGAAAAGTTATCTCATCCACTTTGAAAATGGCTGAGATGGTTAGCTACCAAGCTACAGCTTCTTTGACAGCCATGACATAGCACTCGCGAGAGTCTTTTTACCTTCATCTTATCACTCTGACCCCATTCTCAGTGGAAAATTTCATTGCCAAGTGATAGGTAGAGACCATAGCTTTGAAGACGTTAAGGGTTGGTCGCTCAATGATGATGTTATATTAGGAAGGTTTGTCGACGATGAGTAACTCTACCAAACATGTTAGCCAAGTCGTGCCCTCGTCAAATGTGGCCGACAAGCAAATCTTGCCTACTACTCAGACAGACTCCCTTGTGAAAGCATATAGAGGTGGCCAGACTAGGGTCAGCATAGCGTTGTTGATCTTTAATTTGTTGAAGGCCTGCTTAAACAAGATGTCGACCAAGCTGTCGTTATCAATCAGCACCTATCGAACTATATTGTTGCTATCTAGAGCTCGCACACTAGGGCGTCATTGTGCTGATGAATAAGCCTATTTGCCTCCTCCTCTGTGAAGCTAATGGAAACATATTCTTGCCTGCAAATCTTGTTGATATGCTCATAGATGTTCATGAGGTGTCTCCAATGACAAGCCTACCATAAATCGTATGTACAATGTTAGGAGCATCCGAGGCATTCCCATCATCGTTATATGGCCTAGTGTAACGTACACAAAGTCCCACATCGGCTAGGTAGAGGACCGAAGAGC
>CAMOHE010047181.1:0-13816 GCA_946598075.1 Artocarpus hirsutus | reverse complement strand
AAACGATGTTCGCTTAACCTTCGTTTAGTATTTGACCTTTTTCAGTGTTGTAAATTAATTACTTTTAACAAACACTACACCAATTTTGTTAATAAATGATGGAATTTTTTATACCAATTCTTAAAAAACCATCATTTTATCTCACTAAAAACATGTCACGAACAAGGGATCCAAAATTCATTATGAAAAACTTGGGGTTCCAAGACAGTTTTTGTGGTCTTTTTTTTTTTTTAAAAAATTCTAGATGAGGATTCAACGGCAATTTTTTTTCTAAAACAGACATAGAATCCTCATCCTAAAAAATTTAAAATTCCTCCAAAATTTTGAAGCCACCATTGTTCCTTTCTCTAAAAATTTTAAAATCCTACCCTAGGTTTCAAACCCTCTACACTCTCTCCATCTAACCCACGAAACCTACACTCTCTTTATAAAACCACAGCTCCCTCCTATAACGCCCACCTAATGTAAGTTTAAAATACATAAGATACTGATAGTAAGTGTTATTACCCTTAATTATTTGCAATTATAACATAAAGCACATAAGGTTAATATAAAAATATGAGAAAATTTGAACATTTGAAATTCTTTGATAACTTGTGTATAACTTTACTTTACAAACTTAAATTAGTTGATGTTATATTCACAATATAAAACATATCTCAAAAGAAAATCAACTATGTCGTAATTACAACCTCTGAAGATATACGAAAGGAAGCAGTACCCAAAACATGTCCACTTTGTCCATATACACAAGTCTACAGGTTCAGAGGATAGCGCCAACCAACTATTTAACATCCTATTGTAGATGTTGAGATGTTTCCTCATCTGTATCACCATAACTAAGTGAGCTTATACCCAGTAAGCAAAATTAATGTATAACACGAATGATTATGCCATGAATGATCCCATACAACTCATACATTTTTTTTTCTTTGAAAACTTACATTGTACCTATTTTGTATAAAATATAATGTACACACAATTTTTGTTTAGGGTTTTGATAACAGGTAGGTTTCCTTCTGTTAATTCCTTTAGACCATTAATGCTATCGTGTGGCATCCCACACGCTGAGAATTTCTAATGCATAAAGTATGCAATAATTAAGGGTTATATTAAGTAAATTATGTACAAATTTTGTGACCGAAATTTTATGTTCAAAAATTTGTTAAGAATTTAATGGGTAATTCTAGTGTCATGAGGATTATTGTTTAAATCTGATTTTTACAAAAAATTCTATAAAGGTGAAAATGAGATTTTTAAGATAAAAAATCTTTCCATAGGCTTAAATAAGGAAGGAATAAAATGAAAATAATCTAAAAAACCTAATTATTGTAAAATGTGTTACAACAAATTTTAAGAGAGAAATACACTATAAGGAGTACACAGTATGAAAGTCATGCAATATGAGAATAATACAGTGTAAAGATTACACAGTGTTAAAGTTATAAAGTATAAGAATTATACTGATGAAGTTAAGTAGCAAAGAAATTATACTGCATAAAGTTAAGCAGTGTAGAAATTGCATTACATAAATTAATACATTATAAAAATTATATAGTGTAAAGCTAAGCAATATAGAAATTATACTGTGCGGATGACATGGAAGCTTGTGGACCATGCAACACAATATAGGACAGAATGCTAGCAATATGAGACATATATCAATAGTATAAGAAAAGTACTGTCAGTATAAATTTTGACTGTTATGGTGGGACCCACTTTGGTGCCACCTTCAAGGTGGACAAAAAGCTACCTCACCTTCTAATTTGCATCGGATTTGGCCTCACAAAAGGAGCCAAATTGGTCTCCATTTCTTTTTCATGCAAAGCATAAAAACATGAAAAAAAAAAAAGGTCCATTTTTCTTCACAAAAATTGACTCCTTTCTCTTGGATTTTCTCAAATATTTTTCAAAACCCAACTCCTAATCAAGCTTAAGAACAAGTTTTGGTCTTATGAGAAGTAAAAAAAAAAATGCAAGTATTGTTTAAAACGGGTTTTGAAAGTTTTCTAAGACCCGTTAAGGGCAAAATAGTCATTTTTGTAAAAGGGTCAAAACAAACCTCGAAACGCTCAAATTAGAATAATGCTCATATGTGGAAACTAGGATAATACTCAAATGTGGGAATTTTTTCATAACCCATAAAAATCAGGATGATAAAGAAAAACGTGGGTTTAATAAAGTTACAAGACTTATGAAAATCCCGTTAAGGGTAAAATTATCATTTTTAGATAGAACAACTAAAATGGAGCTGAGCACTCTAAATTAGCAAAATGCCCTTAGACGGAAGATGTTTCGTATCATAATAAGTAACAAAACCATGTAGTAAGATAAGGAATTCGATCAAAGAACGTTCAAGTTAAGTAAAAGAAAGTAAATTGATAAGTTACGAAGTTAAATATAGGGAACGAACGAGTTAAGCAATTAAGAAATGGCCGATAGGAAATGTTTAAGTTATGTTATCAATCAAGTAGGTCAGTAATAAGAAAAGTAAGCTAATAGTCAGGTGTCATTTGAACAAGACGTAAAGCCGACTAATAGGAGGGAAAAGGATAAAGTAGGAACACTAAGTAATGCTAAAGTAAGTCTCAAAACTCATATATGGTATGAAGAAAATGATTTTCAAATGCTATATATGTTTGAAATATGTTTTTATTTTTGTATGGCTTAAGTTTTAAAGATCAAGTCAAAGACAATATATTTACAAATTGTTATGCTTAAAGTATGTTTGCATTGGTGATGCATAATGTTTTCAAACTTTAAGTTATGATTTGCAATATATTTGCATATGCTATGTTTACTGTTTCAATGCTAAATTATAGCATAGGGTATGTTTAGCATTTGATGTGCTCACTGAAGTTAATAAGAAGGTAAAGTAAAGATGATAAGTAGTTTTATATCAGCCTCTTTGATATGAGTTATTCAAGTTATGATGAGGTTATGATCTCATTGTTCAATGGTCTTAAGTTTTTTACAAGGAAAGCGTCATGTTATGTTAAAGTCACAATCTTATAATCAATAATGTTGGTACGAATACTAAAGACCGTAAGATAAAGTAAGATAAAAACGATAATAAAAGTTCATGTAAGTTATGAATGATAAGAAGTTTATAAAAGGATGTTCACAAATAAGTATAGATGGAATCATGCATAATGACCTTACTTACATTCCTTTTCGTTATACATTTATGAGATATGTTTATAAAAATATTTTGAGAAATGTCCATGAAGAACATTTTGTGGAAAATGTTTTCAAGAAAAGGTTTATGAAAAAAGTTTTAATAGAAAAGTTTCAGAGCAATATTTATAAAGAAAGTTTCATAATAAAAGTTTCAAAGCAATATTTAAAGACAAAAGTTTTGTGAATAATGTTTTGTGAGATTATGTTTGAACTTACTAAGCAAAAGCTCATTATAAGTTTCTTCATACTATATGTAGTCCTATGAGAGACCAGCATGACTGGTTGAAGAGCCCAATGATGCGGATGACAGATGTGAAGATTGGGTATTGATATCACTACAAGAAATCTTCCATTGGTTAAAGAAAAAAATTTCCACTATTTCACATAGTGTTTTAAAAGTTTTAAGAAAGTTGATGTTTAAAGAAAATAAATATATATATGTAAAGTGCTTTATAAGATATCAAGTTTTATGCTTAAGTTTCAATTTATGTTGCAACAGATGTCACAACAGTTTTCAATATGTTTTAAAGAAAAAAACTTACTCAGTATTTTTCTTACTAGCAAGTAAGAATTAAGTTTTGATAATAATATTTAAGAAAGTTAAGTCATGGCTCAAAAAGGTAGGACGTTACACTGTTGTTATAGCCTCCATCGAGATAATAATAAGATCCACAAGTCTTCATCGAGACAACATATTAAAACTGTAAGCCTCCATTGAGACAATACAGTGGAGTAGCCTCCATAGAGACTAACTCAATTAAATATACAATCCTATTACAAGTAGCCTATAAACCTCATAAAACTTATCTTATATGCTTCAACTTTTAAATTAACATTTTGGTTACAATGTCTTTAATATATAATGCATGCTTGCATACTGCTCAAATTCATACCATGCTCATGTTACTTATGCTCCATAAAGTCATAACCATAAATAAAAACATGCAACACATTCATGATGTTGCAAGTGAAATTCTACTTAGCTCGTATTATGAAGTAATGTAAATCTTTGTCAGGCTTTCTTCTTTAGATCCGGTGTCCAATCCTTCTAACAATAGGTATTTATATCTCATTATAATATATTAAATATATACTAGGTACTTAAGTGTCAAGAAGCTAATTTCAATTTTAAAATCAAACTTAAACAAAAGAAAGACTAAGTCCCCACAAACATGCCATTTATAGCTTTAGAGTTTCCTCAATAAATCTACAATGCTATAACCACGTTAAATAGAAAGAAAGCTGGTAAAAACTAGAACTAAAAGTTCTACTTTCAAACCTCTTAAAACTTTATTGTATCCTAAAATAACTTAGCTTATAAAAATATTACTAAAAGTAACCATTTTAGTAAAACTCATAAATTCATGTAATATAGAGGATAAAATATCAAACTTAATTCCAAAAGTCCCTTAAAGTATCAAAAAAATGAAAATTGGTAACATGGCAAAACTAGTTAATTTTAAGGGGTAAAACTAGATTTATTGGTTTCATGATTCAAAATTTTTTCTAAAATTTTGAGCAGCAGCTCTCCTTAATCACACTCCCCAAAACTTAAAATTCATCAAAACAATCTGTAAATAGAAGCAAAAAGTCTAGGGCATTCACAAGACCACAAATCAATTCCAAATTCTTTAAAACTCACATAATTCCAAAACTTTTCATTCCAACAACCAAATCCCTTTTTATTAGATCATTTTCCTATGATTCCTAATATTGAATAGCATTAAAATTATACTCATATCATGTCCCAAAGTCTATTTATATAACAAAAAAAAGAAAACAAAATAATTTACAAATTCTTACCTAAGTGAAAAAACTTGAACTCTTTGCCTTCAATTCTACTTTTCCCACTTTAGATTGAGGAAACCAAGGCTTATAGTCTTCCTAAGTACTTAAAATAAACCCTGGAATTCTTCAAAAGAATTAGACTATAGGTTTATCCCCTGTCTTGAAAGATTGAAACTCAAAACCACAAAATAAAGCTTACCTTGACTAGTTTTGGTTTTTTTCTCTTATTACCACCCACACCTTGACCAAGACACTTAAAGATAGGCTTTTCTTCTTGAGCCCTAGTTGATAATAAAGTATATCTCCATATAAGGGGACTTAGGAGAAAGTGAGCTAAAATGAGTTCACCTACTTAATTCCTTTTAAAGTACCACACGCACCTCAAATTACTTAACACTTAAGTATTCTCTTAATAGCTTGATTAGTGTTCCTCTTTTGTAGACTACACATCATCCATTTAGTGTCTAAAACACTTATACACAACCCTAATTAAAAGATAAACCATGGGCACTCATTTAACTTACTAACTTAGATGTACTCACTCACACTAAAATTTCAGTACATTGAAAATACTAGTTTCTAAATTTTCATAGTTTTTCACCAAAACTTTACCAAAGTTTCTAAATCTTTTTCAAATACACTCAAATTTTGCATAACATGATTCATTACTTAATTACTGACTTGTTGAAACTCTAATTGAGTCTGTAAAATTGAATACCGAAAAGGTCAATTATTTAGGGTTTTAAGGCAAACTTACCACTAAAACACATCATCCTCTTATAATATCATTCTTTGTAACTACGAGTTTCCTCATCTTACATAAAGTCTTCTTTAATCATTATTCTAGATACATACATAACTTCATTTCACATAAAATGACCTTTCCAGCATAAATAGCCTTAAAACCATCATTGAGCTTCTAATTTCAACCCATCTATTATAATTGTGTATCAAACACTATTAGAATTTACTTTTCTATTTTTCTTCCAAACCATATCCATCTTTAGGAAATTCCAAGTCATTTTGCTATACATTCAAATGAAATTGTACAAAACATACTTCTAAAAATGATATACGCTATTAATATAATCAAACATTTCTCAAATGATTATGAAACATTATATAATGCAATTAGTATCATAAATCATGCAATGAATTGGCTAACAAGTACGTGAGAATACTCGGCATCATACCTCCGAACACCAACCATCGCCCCATCATTGCACTCCACCCATCACTCTCTTACCGTCAGCCTCATCACCATCGCTCCCCCTGCATCCTCTCTCTCTCTTTCTCTCTCTTATTCTCTTACTTTTTCTCCTGCTCTCCATTGTTGTCCTCTACCTTACACCGCCTGCTGTCGTTCTCAAACATGTGTAGCCCATTGCCTGCTACTACTACTACTATTATTTATTGTGTACTTGCTAAATTTTTAGTTTTTTTAGTTATTTAGTGTACATTTTATTATTTAGTTTAGTTTGAAGTTATTTAGGGTTCAGTTTTTAGGCAATTAGTTTAGTAATCTATTGTTGTTTAGTTTATGTTTTGTAATCTAAGTTATTTATTGATGATTTTAGTTAGCATTAGATTTAGTTAGTGCTATTTAGCGTATTGATTTAGTTTCTGTTATTTAGTATATTGATTGAGTTTATGTTATTTAGTGTATTGATTTGGTTTGTGATTGTCGTTTCATAGCTTTCCTTTCAATTTCTTGAATTGTGGCCTCTAAGATTGTAGCTTCAGATATCCAAGCATATAAATTCCAACAAAATTGTAAGTATCCATCTCATTTTATTATTCCTTATTGTTCAATTTTGTTTGAATTTTGGTTTGTGCAAAGTTTCTTTAATTATCCTATAATCAACATTACATATTAGAAAAAATTGATTAATAAGTGTTTATGTGTACGTAGATATTTGATTTTATTATCTGGGCCTTATAAT
This sequence comes from Artocarpus hirsutus, assembly GCA_946598075.1. NCBI lineage: Eukaryota > Viridiplantae > Streptophyta > Magnoliopsida > Rosales > Moraceae > Artocarpus > Artocarpus hirsutus. The sequence continues at coordinate 6,905 of CAMOHE010047181.1, read as the reverse complement.
GGTAACACATGGAATTGGCCACCCTAGAAAACTACACTTTTGCATTTTTTTAGAAAAAGCTTTTATGTTGTTTGTTTTTTTTTAAATTGTCATGCTACGTTAACTTTCCATGATGATTTTTTATAAAAAATCGTTGTGGTATGTTAACTTTCCACAACTTTTTTAAACTATTGTGGGAACTTTGTAGGCTACAAAAATGGGCACTGAAGTATGTTTCCATATGGAATCTTGTAAGATAACATGACATTAGATTCCATGACAATTTTCCAACGGCCATGAAAACTTTTCACGATAGTTTTTAACCGTCATGGAATCTATCATTCCTATTAGTGAAAGTATGAGACTAAATTTTGTAAGATTTTTCATCTTTTTAGAAAACCTTTTATAAACCTTTTAAGAAATTTTACAAAAATATAGAATTTTGAAGTGTATATGTGGAATGATAACATGAGATATAATTAATGGAGTGCTCAAAACATCAATACAAAATTAGGATATGATTTTAAACTATCTAGACATGTCTTGTAGATTTCCATCTTCAAGCTCCGGATATAGTGTCTTGAAATCCATCTAAGATTTATGATCGAAGAGCTTCTAGAAGTCCTTATCGTTTAACGTGAAATCCTTGATACGATTTAAGCTTCACAGAGAAGAAAAATTCACTCTCAATTAATGTTAGCTGTCACCAATAAACTTTGGAGCCTGCAATCCTTATTTATGTAACAATCAATAGCGCGGACCACAACGTTTTAAAAATTTAGTTTGAGGACATCCCAATTGACTCAAATTTTGAAGGAAGCCAATGGTACATATGAGGAGAAACTATCACGCTCTAGAGTACTGGAGGTAACGTGGCAAAGTAATTAAGTTAATTAAATAGAAATTTAGTTAAAAATTAGGTTTTAGAATTAAGTTTATAAAAAAAATATAATAATTTTAAAATCGTTTATTTAAAACGAGCAGTTATAATATTCAAACAAATAAAATAATAAAATAAAATAAGCGATGAGGAGATAATAAAATAATAAAATAGAAGGTGAGGTAAGAATGGGTCTCACTAACCCACATCTTATGCACACACATAGTACTGACAATATTACAATACAACCACAGTCCAAAATAAAAGAGAAAGTTAAGATTTTACATGCCTTGAATTGTTGTACTACAACCTACCCAAATCTTCCATTAGTCGCAAGTCCGGTCAGCGGACTCTTCTCCAATTCTAAGCTGATATCCACCTAAAGGGTAAGAATTTGAAACAAATAAAACGTGAGCGAAAGGCTCAGTAGGACTATTTATTCAAAACATTTAATTTTAAAAGAAATTTCATCAAACAAATATGTAAATAAGAATCCAATAAAGATTTATCTTACCAAAACAATTTTATAGGTCGACTAGAAAGAATAACATTTTCTTTTCCTAGGCAAACCATATGTAAATTACCACCGTAGTGGCCTAGCTGGGTTTCAGGACCTACCCCCAAGGTCGCGCACTATACGACCCGATTTCTGATATGGCATCATGCCCCAAATATATATATATATGTATATATATAAACATATCTTTTCATGATTATCAAAATCTCTTTATACCAAATACAATCATTTACATTCATTATGAGGTTTATTATGAAATCCACCTCAATCTACTGTTTGTGGAAACATTCAAAAAAATCCTCTTTCAATCAGTTATTGAAAAAATTTGATAAAAAATCTCTTTTAGGCCAAAATCATTTTTAAATCAGGTTACCGAAGGAAAGGGGTAGAAGTCCTACCTCAATACTCGTGTCAGTGTCCTACACCGTAATCTTGGTCTGCTATATGTTAGCTCGTCACTCTATCCTACGTTAGATTTTGAAATGCAAGAAAAATTAAAAAATTTAAAAAAGTTTTATAAATTTGAAAACTAACCTTAGATTAAGCTTTGAATCAAGTTTGTGGTTGCTCAATCGTGTTCCTGAGCCTTCAATCTACTAACTTGAAGCTTGAAATTGAATTTTGTTTCAAAAATTTTGAGAGAGAATGAGAGAGAGAGAGAGAGACCGAGAGAGAAAAAGAGTGGGAGAGTGACGAGCGAGAGAGAGGAGAGAGAAAGTGTGAGTGAGAAAGAGAAAGAGAGAGTGAGGTTTTTATAAAGAAAATGGATGGCTGTTTTCAAAAATAATACCATGTCCTGCACGTGATTTTCCAAAGTGGGACGTGTTGGTCATTTGATAAATTATTTTGTTATCAGTATTTCAAATAATAATTAAAAATAATTAAGAGTAATTAAAAATTATTAAAAGAATCAAAAATAACATTAATTTAGAAACTTCACAAAATGATCAAATTAAGTTTAAAATATTCATTATGCCACATTAACTCACCATTTTACATTCTAATAATACTTAATTAATTTTGGGGTGTTATATAAACCCATTGTAGTAATCAATAATAAAATCCAACATGAGAAATGCTATAGTCACTTGTTTGGTCACTCTTTTTCTTGCTCTCTATTTTATTTTCCATTTGTCCTCTTATTTTCCTAAGAAGTGAAGCCTTATTATAGCCCATTTTCTTTTGCCATTTTTTACAACTTTGCCATTATTTAAAGTTATAAAATTTTCATTCTAATATTTTTGGTTCTCTTATGAGTTATCTTTATAATATTTTGCATGCATACAATGTTTTATTTTTCTCTCACCTATTGGAAATCCGTTTTGCTGGAACCATGGAAATCTCTCCTTATTTGTGGAAAAATGACTTTTCTTAATTTAGAATGCTTTTGAAGACCACAACGAGTAATCATTTTCAAAATTATATGAATTTAATATTTTACAGTTCTTTTATTCCTTGGTTCATTATAAGTTCAAGGATTTCGAATAAGTAGCCCAGTATGGGAAGAAAAAGTTTATCATGTATCTTATCTAATAAAATTTACGTCGTTTTATTTGTTTATTTATTTTTGCTAAGGTTACATTGTTTTATTTAGATGGTACCGCTACCAATAGTACAATTAAACTTTTTTAATATGAAAGTAGCTTTGTATCTTAACTTTTGATAACTAACAAAAGAAAAAGGAGAAATTTCTAGTGTGTTTCAAAACTTTGGTTTGAACTAAATTTTTGGTTCAAACACTATAACTCACTTTATACTGCAGCATGTGAAAGCTTTATAGTATAATTCATTTTATGCTTTATACTGTAGCATGTGATCTTTTTACATTGTTATTGCTTCAAACTAGCTATGTGTAAAATCCATGGCTTTATTCGAAAAAAAATTAGAATTTTAGGCCATTTTGAAATTTTTAACAACCTTCAGGTAGAAAATTGTTCTAGAAGGTTCTTTAAAAAAATTTGATTCAAGATCAGATTTTTCCCCTGGTTTCCCCCCATTTTCTTTTTTTTTTCCCTCTTTTTTTTTTTCTTCTTTCTTTTCTTTTCTTTTCTTTTGTCTTCCCGTGGCCACAGAGAACACCCCCCACCCTTATCGTCCCTGCCCTCTCCCACTGACCAACCTCCGGCCGTCGCTTGCCTGCATGCATTGACTCATCTGAAGTGCCGCCACTTGAATTCTTCAAAGCCAGAGCACTACCTCTCCACTCAATGTCTACCACCCAGAATCAAAGTAGATTGCCACGACAACTTTAGTTTCCACATCGGATTTTGGTGCCTTCTAGTCCTATCTTGGCTGACCACCTATGTCATCGTGCTCTCTACATCAAGAGGAACAAGACCCACCCCACCTTAAGCCCGATCGTCACTAGAAACTTCTAAGCCATAGCTACCTCCCTTTGCTGGTTTTGCTCCATTTTCAAGTAAGTGGAGCCTCGTTTTGGAAAACCAACTTTGGAACGGTGATCCTCGCATCGAGAGCTTTGTTTTGGTATCGATCTTTACCACTACTTTGCCATTCAAACCATGGTCATCACCGGTCAGCGATGATCAATGATTGACCCTGACTACCAAATTGGAAAAAATGTGATTTGGGCATGTTTTTGACATTTTGGATGCATTTGTGGTGTCCAATTCACGAGACAGAATTTCAAAAACTAAGTTTGGGGATCCAAAGTTTCAGCGGACGATGTTGTTTCAAATCTTTTTGCTACCAAATTTCATTGACTAAGTCGGTAGGGACTCTATTACCTATCTTTTGTGATATTCTTATCTAATTAGTTGAGAAATTCAGAATTTGAAATTATGTGATATGGATTTTAATATATTGTTTATTAAACTATATGTTATTATTGTTATTGTTGTTGTTTTTGTTTCTGTTGTGTTGTTGTTGTTGTTGTTGGTATTGTTATTGATGTGTTGTTGTTGTTGTTGTTGTCATCATCATCTAAAATTTGTTATTGAGTTGGTTTTATGAATATTTTGATCTTAAGTTGGTTTTTATACATATATTGAATACTTATTTGTTCATTCTTGATTTAGGATTCGGATCAATACATGATGTTTGAGCTTGGTCTTGTAAAATTTATGGTTAGAATGAAATACTTATTTAACTCAATATAATTGCTTTGGGGGGGTACGTCGTGTAGTTATGACACACCACAATGTTTTTATAGCTTGTTTTCGTGCAAGCTTAAATTTTTAGTTTTAAAGAAAATAAGCCGTTATGCTGCCAAAATTTTGTCAACATTAACTAATGTGGGTAGAATGATTTAGGATGGGGTTTTAGTAGTCAATAGGTTATAATCAGATCCACTATATATGTTGAGGCCATATGTGACTCCATCGGACAACTTTTAAGGCCATTCAATGTATTTCTCAAAGTTATATCCCACGATAAGTTCATTTGTTAAGCACAACGGACATCATATATTTTTGATACCATCATTGTTATATGTCCTATCTCACAAGGTGCTCCTTTGGGGCACAACAGACATGAAATGATGATTGTGGGCACAACAAAGCTTACTATAACCTTTCTTTCTTTCCTTCTTTCACTAACAACCCAGTATGTGAGTGAAAGAATTTAAATAATGTTTACAGATTTTGAGTTATTGAATTGTTTTATAAAATGTGAACTCAATGAATTTTTATATTGAGATGAAAAATTTGTTCATTAACTTTATAAAGATCTTATATAATAATAATAATAATAATAATAATAATAATAATAAAACCAAGAGGTGGGTAATAAATTTCCTATGGGACACTATGTGCTCACCCCTTTACTTCCTTTTTAGATTAGTTGATTGATACTTGCAATCTGGGAATATCGTTGATACTCCACGCTACTCGGTTTGTGTACTCTCCCTATATTTTTATTGGTGTATGGAAGATACATTAATTGAACATTCTCAATAGATGATTGATTATTTATAAACTCTGTTTTATTTATTGATTGAATTTATTTTTATTTATTTTGACTAAAGTTGCACAGCTGTATTTTTACTAATTTTATAAGCATTCATTTAATTTGCATATTTTCATTTTAAATTTTCTATTTGTTTTTTATTTTTTACTTAATATTAAAGACTCAAGAGCAACCTTGATTTACTTTTATAATTTTATGGGCCCAACTACAGTTTTCAAATTTTTTGATTTTCTAGATCTTCAAAAACATTTCTTTTAATTTAGTCACTACTCTTGATTTTAGGCCGTGACACTATGGATTTGAATCAATGTTACCAAACACTCTATTGTTAAATGCAATGACATTTAGTACCTATTTTGTGAAAGTTGCCGTGATGTATTTTATCATGATTGAGGTTAATGGCCTTGAGCAAATGAAGAGTGTATCGGATTTCTAAAGAAAAATGGAGAGGAAAAAGATAAAGAGTAGGAGTAGATATGATATCAATTTTGTAACCATAAAAAATGGTGAAGTTGTAATAAAAGCAAAAAAGAATGACCTTAAATCGAGATTTATTTTTCTTGAATAGTGGGAGGATACATAGCAAATGAGAAAAAGAGTGATAAAACAAGTAATTTGTCACGCCCCGGAGTACGGGAGGTAACGTGGTGGTTTAATTAAGTTAATTAAATAAAGATTTAGTTAAAAACAGGGTTTAAAATTCAAATTTATAATTAAAAAGTGATAATAATTTTTTTTAAAATTTGTTTGAGTAGAATAAATTAAGAAAATAAAACAAATCATCATAATAATTAAGCAAATAAAATAACATTAAAAATAATTAAATATGGGGTGGAACATGTATGGGTCCCACTGGCTCACATATTGTGCACACACACATTGTATTGACAATATTATGATACAACCACAGTCCAAAATAAAAGAGAAGTTAAAATCTTACATGCCTTGAATTGTAATTTAACCTACCAAATTCTTCTACAGGTCATAAGTCCGGTCGGCGGACTCTTCTCCAATCCTATGCTGATATCCACCTAGGGTTAAGATTTTAAAACAAATAAAAATGTGAGCGAAATGCTCAATAGGATTATATTTGAAAATTATTCAATTTTAAAAGAAATTTTGTAAACCAAATAAGTATATAGAAAACGAGCTGGAACAACTAAACAAATAAATAATTAAATGAGAATTTAATAAAAATATAATATTACCAAAATGCTTTAGATAGGTCAACCAGAAAGAATACAATTTTCCTTTCCTAGGCAAACCATATGTAATTCACCACCGAGGTGGCCCAGTTGGATTTCGGGACCTGCCCCTAAGGTCGTTCACTACACGACCCGATCTCTGATATGGCATCATGCCCTCAAAAATATATATATATATATACATATATATATCTCTTTGATTCATAAAATCTCTTCTTTACCAGATATAATCATTTATATTCATTATGGGGTTCATTATGAACATTTCTCAATCAACTGCTTGTAAATATATTTAAATAGAATCATTTTCCAATCTATCATTGAAAACATTTAATAAAAATTCATTTTGGCTTAAATCATTTTGAGAATAGGGCTACCAAAGAAGAGGGGTAGAAGT
>CAMOHE010047180.1:0-14057 GCA_946598075.1 Artocarpus hirsutus | reverse complement strand
ATGACTGAGCAAGAATGGTCCAAGGTCCCATGACGAGTCTAAGATGCAATATTTATTTCTAAGTATTTCTTTGATGTTATTAGAAACTAAGAATTGTTATTGAGGACATTTAGGGGATTTTCTAGCTTTTGTATAAGTGTTGTAATCTTAATATTTCTGCTACTAATGATAAGATAATTTCCACATTAAGATTGAGTTAAGGTTTGATTATTTTTCCTATCGTGTCTCTGATCGGATTGCCAAACTGGCCCATTTTCACATGCATGAACGAACGATGCGTGGTGCTCATTTCCTCTCTTTCCTCTTGTGGGAGGGGGTCGCTACAAACATCATCATCATAGGCGCGCCGTCATGAGAGGAGAGGGGTAGCTAATCCTAAATCAAACATAACATCATATCATATCATATCATAACTTAACATATCATTGGGTATGCAACACTTATTTAGGTGATACATATATACATATTTATACTTTCATACTTTGAAAAACATTATCATCAAAACATGCATAAACTTTCATACTTTAAAAACTTCATAATAATACTTCATGTAAAATCATCATGAGAAATCATCATGAAACCATCATGAACATAGATTTCAAACTTTTCATAAACTCATCATGTTGCAGGTGATAATATACTTACCTCAATAAGCTTACTTAACCTTATCTTGTAGGTGACGACGCCGCAGTCTCGATGTGCTCACTTCTCATTGTGTTCATGTCATACATTCATAAATGGCAATTAACATTTATTTTCAATGAATTAATCACCACAACTTAACATCTATTTCATATAACATCACATACACATTTATTTCTTAAAACATACATTTATGACATATTTCATTAACTTTAAAACATTTAAATAAAACTATCAACACAATTACATTTCTGACCTTCATGAATTCATAACTTAATAACTTTACTTTCACACACAATTTGAGCACCAAATTTTGCAAGAACAAAGTTAACATATAAACACATTACCATGATTTTTCTTTGGTCATAAAAATTCCATTTAAAGCCTCAAACAAGTCATACAACTTATATACCAAAATTTGCCAGCAACAATAACACAGTGAGCAATCCTTAACTCAGGTCTATTTATCACATTTTCATGCCATAGAAAAATCTACAAAAATTATCACAAATAGTAGACACCTAGGATTATAACATATCCAAAAACCAGCTTTAAATAAATTCTATATAATCCAATACATGCATTAAAAGACAGAGGCAATAATAATTTTCATTGTGTTAGGCAGTGAGTTTCACACATTTTTCATATTCCAATAAATTAAATAAAATTTCTATGACCCCAAAATTCATCTTACAAGTCATTGACATGTAATTACAGCACCACAAAATTTCACATCATCAAATAAAAATCATTAGTTCATTCAAAACTTCATCTAATAACAATCCCTCAATTGCATAGATAAAACAGTCCTAAAAACCTAGTCTTAATGAAAATTCAATAATACATGAAATATTCATCATATTATCACCAAAATTTCCAGTCCAAAACTTAACATCTAATGAACATATTTGCCAAATTTTGTGGAAAATAACATTTATTTGCATTATGAATAAAACCTATATTTTTATGCATCACAAACAATCAGCAATATTTTTTTATGAGGTGCAGAGCATGAACAATTTATATCTTAGCCTACATAACACAAAATGGCACGAAATTTGGAACAATATCACATAGCTTATTCATGAAAATCATAGTAAAATTTCAGAGAAAACAAAAATTTGTAGGCAAAGATATAAGGGTCGGAACGTAGAAACAATACAACGTTACTGTTCAGCATTAATCAGCAGTGAGGGACAAAGAGAAAAAAAATTTCATATCTCAATGTAGAAAAATCCAATTGAGGTGAAATTTTGAGGGTTAACACATAACACATACATGAATAACATATTAAAAATTCAGAGCAAAACAAAATTTGTGGACAAAGATATGAGGGTCGGATTACTGGTTAACAAAATTTCAGCAATACTGAAAAGTGAGTTCTTACCTTAAAACAATCCCTTTTAAGCTTCCTTCGAATTTACTCTCACAAAGTTGCAATATTTTTCTCAATAATAACAGGGAATTTGCGAAAGAGCGAGGGAGAAGAACACGTGATGAAGAGAGAAAAAAATGAGAAAGAGAGAGAAGGAATACGTGAGAGAGAGAGAAAGAGAAAGCGTGACAAAAAAAATTCATTTACGTGAAAAAGAAAACTCATACTCTCCATATTAATCAAAATTTTCTGATTAAAATCAAGGCAAAATTCGTGGGAAAAATAGAGAGGATTGAGGGAGTGTCAACAATTTTGTCACAATTATCATATTTTGCCTTTGTAAAATGGGAAATCTTATCAATTACATTCAATCAATTTAAAGTCAAACATTAATTTCCAAAAATGAGGAAATTTTTCCATAAATAAGTCAATCAATCAAAAATCATCATCCAATTATCCAATCATCCCAATCGTAAATTTTGGGTGATTTCTGCTGATTGCTCGTCAGCAGTTTTCGGTCTGCCGATGTCCCACGTCGGCCTGCCGAATGCGTAAGGTCCGGCCTACCGATATTATATACCATCGGCCTGCCATTCCAAGAAGGTTATTTCGGCCTGCCGAACTATATGGTCCGGTCTGCCGATCTGCCATAACATACCAAAATTCATCAAAACATTAAATTATCACAAAATTATGATTAAACATATAACATTAATAACATGAACACTTGAGTACATCAATTCCACGTGTCACCTGTCATAACACTTAAATAAAATGGTTAGCACCATATATCATAATACATATCATAAAATGATTACTTAACATTGTTACTAAAATGACATAATTCGTTACACGAAAGTTAGTGGGTGTTACATCTATATCCCTTTTTATATAGTACTGTATTATTATTAAAATAGTGAACATAATATTGTTAATGGGACGAGAATCTTCGTGTTCTGTGCCAGCCTATTCCCTTTGGGTATAGTGTCTCCACACTCGTGGAGAATGTATCAAGTTCCGTTCTAGTAGTCTTAATTTCAGGCGCACTATCTCGACTGCTAGTCTTACCCATTCTTGTCTGTTCTTCTTGGAATGATGGGCACAATAATATGCGAAGGACACCAAGCTTGTTTAAGCTTGACCTCATGCCAGAGTGGCGAGGTAAATTGATTATCTCGACTTCCACTCTATTTGAGATTAATGGGCCAAGTTGAGCTTTTTATTGATCTCATTGTCAGGCCTTGAGCCATCGAGATCTCACACAATAGAATATATGATTAGCGTGGTTACCCAAAAGAATCTCATCTTAATATGGTTTAATGCTTCTAAAAAAATAGCACTCTATTAAGGTGCACACAATGACTTTTTCTTTTCTTTCCCCAGAAAAAGATTGGTGCAAACAATGACTTGAAATGCAATAATAATAAAAAATAATTTATTTTTAATTTTTAAAATAGGAATAATTCAAATACAACCTATTTTTTAGAAAAAATTTTAGGCCCTCCTAAATTTGAGGGCCCTAAACTGTTGCTTAACCTGCCCAGACGTTAAGCTAACACTTATTGATTTTTAATATTATTATTTTTATGTGAAAGTTTAAAGTATACTGCTTTTAAAAAAGATAAAGACATAATTAATCGCAAGTATTTTATATTAGAGTTAGACAAAGAATTATTATCTAAAGGTATTTTAACTTTTTTGGCTTAAGAAATAGTCTGAATTAAAAGAAGCAAAAATAAGTGGTCAAATACAGTAATGACAATAAAATAGTTTATCATGCAATTTACTCTATTTCAATTAGAGGAATTTTCATAAATGCAATCTTTTAAGAATTATATTTTACAAATACAATACATGTTTATTTATGACTTAAGTTAATATAAAATATAAATAATAGTGTGACATAAATAAATACAATTTTAAAAGTGTGCATAATATTTTATAAGTATAACACATGTTTATTTATGACATAAGTTAATATAAAATATAAATAATAATGTGACATAAATAAACATAATTTTAAAAGTGTGCATCACATGTATTCTTCTCTTTTGATTATTTCCCTAACCTTCAAACCAAATCGTCCTGCATTGTAGAACCCGGCCCAGTAGTTTTCAAGCCCAGAAAGTACAAACAAGAAGAACCATACCGGGGAAAACTTCAGAAAAATAAGACAGGCACAACTCATAAATTAACCTTTTTTTTTTTGTGGTTGGGGGGGCACGTCATACCAGGCTACCACTGGTAGTCCACTGGCAACTTCTTCAACTCAATCTCCCCGGGGGAAGTAACTAAGGTGGTAGAAATAGATCTAGTTTAGGAAATGTGATAGCTGCTACTTGCTTTTTGTTGACTGGAAGGTTAGAGCAAGCTAGGCTATATAAGATAAGAAGCTAGATTTGTAGAGTTTTTGCCTTTTTTTTGCTTAAGCACGAATTATATGAATCTGATTTTCAACAAGCAGAATGACAATGCCCCTTGCTAGAAACCCTCCTGAAAATTATAATAAATAACATTTTTTTAAAACTAATTATATTTATGTTATAAGTAATTTATTTACCTTCTTATTTATAGTGTAAATAACTCTTATTTACAATATAAATATACTATTCACCTCAAATATTTAAAAATATACTATTTACTTCAAAAATTTTAAAAAATATGCTATTTCCTCGTCCTCCCTAAGCATCCCTTATATCCCTTATGTTGATGGTATTACACTGGACCACTGGCAGTATCTTGTTGTGGTACTGAATTTGGGCTCTACATATGCCATAAAAATAATAGTATTAGTAAGAAATATCACTTTTTTAAAACTAATTATAGTAAATATCAAGTTTTGAAGCTATTTGTAGTAAATGTCAAGTTTATGAAGTAAATAATTTATATACCCCTTTGTTTATTGTGTAAATAATTCTTATTTACACAATAGATAGATTTATAGTATAAATAATGTATTTAACTCCTTGTTTAAATGTAAATATTTCTTATTTATATAGTAAATAAGTTGTTTACATTGTAAATTTGACATTTACTATAAAATTTTAAAACTTGATATTTACTTCAAAAAGTTTTAAAAATATGACATTTCTCCTATTCTCCTAAAAATAAAGGAGAAAATTACATATTATGATACACTTTTAAAAGTTGTGTTTATTTATATCACACTTAAAAAATTTTATACTACACTATCATTTATATTACATAAGTTATGCAATAAATGAACATATATAGTATTTATAAAAAATAAATCTTAAAAAATTGCATTTATGAAAATTTCTCAAAATAAAGCTTAGATTGATTTATGCCATTAAAAAAATAATTGCAAAAAATGTCACGCTATATCATCATTACCATAGTTTATAGTACCAATTGTACCCTCAAAGCAGATTAACTTTTATAAAAATAGATAATTTTTCATTGCCACTAAGAGTATATTAGTCTTTTGAAGTTGTTATCTTTATTCGTAGCATTTAATTGAATAGTTTTTTTTGGATGGTGAACAAATCAATTTATACCAAAAAATGTGGTATAAAACATAAATATCTCAAATCTGTCGTGCTGTTGAAAACATCCAGACTACCATATTACTTGTAGTAGTGTACCATACTACTAACGATAGTCTATTAAATGCTCAACGAGAAATGCAATTTTAACCTAAAAAATCTGCTAATCGGAGGGAACACTATCCTTGTGTTTGACAACGTTTTTTTTTCCCTTTTGAGTTTGGCAATTTTATTTAAACTCATATAAGTTTAAACTCAAATAATGTAAAGCTTTCTCGTATTGTGTCTAAAGTAAAAATATGTTAATGTGTAAAGCTTTCGCATGCCACGGCTTTTTGTTTGAACTCATGAACGAAAAAAGTCACCCACTAGCATTGTTGATTACATGTTTGCCTCTAGTGACGTATTTATCCTTTAGCATTATTAATTCTCTAGTGGATAATTTATTTGTGATCTAATCATAAATATTGTTAGATATATCAAACAGGTTTGAGATCTTATTCATCAATTCAATTCCGAAGAAAATCTATTAGAAAGTTGTGGATACCACGTCTATGATAGATGCTCCCAATTACTCATAAAATTATATTTTCTGAGATGTTGAATTTTTGATCGTTTTCTTGACGTCATCAATTGACAAACGTAAAGGCGCAATCTATAAATATGAGTCTATAAATCACTTAGGATTAAGGTCATCTCATACGTAACAACCAATAATTTTATGTAATTTTCTCATAAATTACAAGAGAATTAATTATTCTATTACGGACCAATTTAATGTATTCATAATATGTAAAATTTTAGTCGATAATTAACTATCAAAACGATTCAGGAGAAACATTATTCCATCACAGATAGAAATTGACAACACTACAATCAACAGTTAATTTGGGACTGAACTAAACCGTGCATAATCCTTCCTTGATGACCAAACGAGAGTAATTTTTATGGGTATATTGAATGAAAGCCCTACCACAACTGTAACCGTAGCAAGAGTTCGATATTGTTGAAAAATACTAGATTAGCAATTTTAACAACGTTCTCTTTATCTTTTAAATTAGTTTTTTACTCAAAATAATAGTTAGAATTTTAGGCAACTAACAACTGGAGTTAAATAAATACATATAATGATTATTAATACTCATATAACATTTAAAAATTAACAATAGAGACAAAAGAGGAAAATAGAAAAATAAAAGTAAATTTTTTTTAAAAAATCTAATTAAATTGCCAAGTCTTTTATACCGAATCTTTTTTTTTTTTTGACAGCCCAATCTTTTTTGTGTGCAATCAATTTGAAGTTTGTTTCTTAAACTGAGTATACCAAAATTTGATAACTCAAAAAAAAAAAAAAAAAAAAAAAACAACGATAGGAAAACTTTGCTCGAGGCCGATAAAAAAAAATGGAATGCAATTATGGTAAACCTGGAGCTAGTTAAAGCCCCTGCGATTATTGAACGTAAATCTGTGTACGAGCCTATGCAAACAGGGTTAAAAGCGGTAGATAGCTTGGTTCCTATCGGCCGTGGTCAATGAGAACTTATAATCGGGGACCGACAAATTGGAAAAATAGCTATTGCTATCAATACCATATTAAACCAAAAGCAAATGAACTCAAGGGCCACCTCTAAGAGTGAGACATTGTATTGTGTCTATGAAGGGCAAACTTGAAAAAAATGTGATCATTCATTAACATAGATATGCATTGTACATAATTTTCACCTATATATTAAAGAAATACATCAACATAATTATAAGCAAACTTTGATGTGATTTATTACTGAATGCAAACCCATATGTTTTCCTAACAACGATAGGAATGCATGTACTTATGGTACTCCCAAATTTTGTGTTCAAATTTGGCATGCAAATCCCTAATTCCATACAACGTGAATCTTAATGGTGTCCAATGCCACCACCTCCACCACCGCCAAACCCACCACCGACACCACCACCTTTCCCTATGCCTCCGCCAAATCCTTTACCAATACCACCGCCAAATCCACCACCTTTCCCAAAACCTCCTTCACCACCAATGCCACCTCCATTTCCAAAACCTCCTCCCCCACCAATACCGCCACCCTTTCCACCACCTTTACCATGTCCTCCACGTATACCGACACCGATACCACCGTCTTTTCCAAACCCTCCTCCTGCTCCACCACCTAAACCACCACCCTTCCCATGTCCTCCTTCAAAGCCACCACCAATTCCACCGCCCTTCCTAAAGCCACCACCTTCTCTAAAGCCACCACCACCTCCAACACCTTTCCTATGCCCTCCTCCAAAACCACCACCGGCCCCACCAACCTTTCCAAAGCCACCACCAACTCCTTTACCTTTTCCAATACCACCACTAGCTCCACCGCCTTTTCCGAAGCCATTGCCAGCTCCACCGCCCTTTCCGAAGCCACCTCTCTTTCCAAATCCACCACCGGCTCCTCCGCCGTTGCCAATGCCACTACCTACACCCCCGCCCTTGCTGATGCCACCACCAACACCACCACCCTTTCCAAATCCACCTCCAGCTCCACCACCCTTCCCAATGCCACCTCCGACTCCACCACTTGCACCACCACCCTTACCAATGCCACCGCCAACTCCACCGCCCTTTCCAATGCCACCTCCGACTCCACCACCAGTACCACCACCCTTTCTAAAGCCGCCACCAGCTCCACCACCTACACCACCACCCTTTCCAAAGCCACCACCAACTCCACCACCTACATCGCCACCCTTTCCAAACCCACCAGCTCCACCACCCTTTCCAAATCCTCCTCCAGCACCACCACCTCCTAATCCACCACCTTTTTCAAATCCTCCTCCGATAGCACCCCCTATGCCACCACCTTTTCCAAATCCACCTCCAGCACCACCTCCAACTCCACCACCCTTTCCAAAGCCACCTCCAACACCACCACCAGTACCACCTCCTACTCCACCACCTTTACCAAACCCACCGCCGATGCCACCACCATATCCTCCACCACTTCCACCTCCAAAACCACCACCACCGCCAGCTCCGCCACCGCCACCACCTCCAAATCCACCGCCGCCACCACCTCCAAATCCTCCACCACTACCGGCTCCAAATCCTCCACCACTACCACCTCCAAATCCTCCACCACCTCCGAAGCCACTGCCGCCTCCAAAGCCGCCACCGCTACCACCACCAAATCCCCCGCCAAAGCCACCTCCCTCTCCAAAATCCAAG
This sequence comes from Artocarpus hirsutus, assembly GCA_946598075.1. Classification (NCBI taxonomy): domain Eukaryota; kingdom Viridiplantae; phylum Streptophyta; class Magnoliopsida; order Rosales; family Moraceae; genus Artocarpus; species Artocarpus hirsutus. The sequence continues at coordinate 5,320 of CAMOHE010047180.1, read as the reverse complement.
AATTGCGCCTCATGTTTTCTCACAGTGGCAACATTTCTTGCAACCACACTCGCCACCAAAACATTAAAACAAAACACAGACAACAACAATGCAATTCTCCAAGCCCCACGAGGCATCTTGATGACCTTTTTCCTAGCTCGTCGTCGGTGATGAGAACCTCACAAGCAGAACTAGAGTACTTATACCATTACAAAAGAGTTTAGTTTTGCTTTGGCATTAATTGGGATTCAACCACTACCCGTTCGCCACTCTCAATGTGTAAATGCACCCCACAATTATCAGGATTGCGTTAACTGCATCTAGCTGTATCACTTGAGGCCATTCTACTAACAACATGGATATTCAAAAGAAAAAAAAAAATGAATTGCCCAAAATTAAACACTGAAATACCATCACTATAGGGCATGCAGCTGATCTGACATGAAACAAATTCACATGGGGCTGATGTATATTCTTATTGGCACGGGAAGTTTCTTTATAATACACGGAATTTATGCATCAACTATTTAAACGTAAATAATGCACCGGCTATTAATTATATCCTTTATAGTATTTTTTCCCCTTTTGCAAGATTGAACTATTTAAAACAACTATATTAAATTGTTGTAAGATAAACTGGGCAGGCCACGGAAGGCAATGATTTAGAAAATGGTAATAACAAAAGGCTATTGATCGTCAATAATATAAATATCAGTCAAATACTCAATATATGGGCCTCAGTATATAACAATTTATTGGTCTAAAGAGTTGCCTCTTACCTTAGAGATCCTCATTTATTTTTATCTACACACTAGGGGGAAAAAATCATACGTGGCCCTCTCTTTTCTTTAAAAAAAAAAATTTAAAGGACAAAAAAGACGGGGGTGTTGGCAATACTATGGAAAGAGAATATTATAAAATACTTGAAATATATGTTACTAAGAATTCGAAATTGGACAGCCAAATTAATGAGTTAATTAAATATGTTTTGAACTGCAGCAAGATAAAGAAAAAAAAAAGTACAGCCCACATGGCCACCCTAGCTTGCTAGTTGCCGTCGTTTGTATTATGAGGACCACCACTATAAATAACTAAGTCTGTTTGGCACTTAAGTTTCAAGTCTCAGTTCTAAGTTTAAACTATAAACGGTACAAAACTTTCAACAACTACAATAGAATCAAAAAGTTGTGACAATGTAAAGCTTTCATATACTATAGTTATCAATGCTCTGTTTGGCATTAGTTGTTTCTAACAACTTTTTAGTTAAGAACAGTACAAAGCTCTCACATGTTACAGTAAACGCAAAAAGACTACAGTGTAAAGCTCTCACAAACTACAATGTTTATAGTTCTAACCAATAATTCTAACGACCATACCAAATATAATTTAAAACTTCAGTTACAACTGAAGTGTTGCCCTATAAAATTTGTTACGTAATAGTGTCTGGCAGGGTGATGAGAACCGTTGGCTAGAACTGTTTTTACTGTAGCATGTGAGAGCTTTACATCATAACGATTTTTTTATTATTACTGTAGCATAGAGAACTTTACACTGCTTATACTAAAAAAGTGGTATGAACCATTTTGTCGAACACAATGTAATATCATAGTAGTACTATATTAATTTCAAGCAGTATATGAGAGGACAATCAAGGCTATTCCTAGCTACCATGCTGGAAAATGTTGGTAGTAATTTAATTTTCTATGCCGTCCTACTTAATTATTAATTTTATATCAGTTACAAAGTTACAAGTTGAATGACGGTTTCGAGCGATGTATAAATATGCTTGAGGATTTGGTTGAGATGATTCTAGTTACATTAACGACATTTTAGTTATCCACAATAGGGAATCGGAGTGGCCAATGGGAGTAAATCTCATGTTTATCTGCTCTTTTATATCTTGAATTAAGAGTGAGAATGTTGGGCACACACAAATTTGGAATTGACAATCTCATGCTCAAATCTAGATATTAGGATTGAATTACTTTCTTACAACTATTTATTCATAAATATTGAATTAAAAAATACAAAAATATAATTATCACCTACGTTTATTATTTTATTTACCTACATTATAACATTAGACTAATTATAATTAAATTTATTATAGTAAATTATACTTTATTTAAATATTTAAAATAAATAATATGACAATTTTTCACACTTCATTTTAATTTTTTGTTTTTATTCAAATTTTGAAAATCTATTTTTAACAAAATTACATATATTTATTAAATTAATATTCTAATATTGTATAAATTTTTTGGATTATGAGTAATAAAAATACGTTGTGTACAATTTAATTGTAAATTGAAAAAACAAAAATACTTAATGGGGTATATAATTTACTTTACAATAATTCATTCCAACTTTGGGTCTAAGTAAATACATGAATGGGATTCAGTGTGACTTCGATTTCGAATATCGTAACTAACTCAAATTTTGATTTCTTACTTTTGAATCTTACTCACTTTAATTTATACCCACTTTGATTACGCTTAAGTAAACACACCATAACGATTTTGAGCCTATACCTAATCCAAACAAACTAATTCCGAATGGTTAATTCATTGGTGTGACATTTTATAAATAAATGTCATTTTTTTGCAAATCTAAGTTCATATAATATGAAAACAAAGTGTTATAACTTTGAGTCTACGTATATCCATATAGTTATGGACTTACTAATTGCGTCATTTGGGGCCCAACTTTCATATCCCAATCAAGTAGAAGAAAATGACGTACCAACTGAACCTTTTGAAAGAAACCACGTACGGTATTAATCCACATCATGCCATGTGCTAGGTAGATGAAGAACTTATTGTTATGGTTATAAAGTGTTTCATCTTTATTAGAATTCTAAGCAAATCATCAAACTCTTCTTTTGGTCATGGAATGGATGCGATGAGTCAAAAGGTTTGATTCTTGGTTTGCATATTCACACATTTGTACAATTGGAAAGTACATACATACAATTTTCTTTTTATAAAAACAATCGGTTATACAAAAATAGTATTTCGTGAAGATTCATGTCGCTTACGTTATCATAAAATATGCTGGAGGTTCTCAGATGAATGTTAACTTAGAGCAGACTGCCGTTCAGTCATCCACTCTGACGCTGTCCTGATGATTACATTTTTTGATTCTTTTTTTTTTTTTTTTTTTTTTTTTTGGGCTGCTTGTAGTCCTTATATACAATAGTAACCTGTACAAAATAACGTCTAGGCTCTTATGTTAAATAACCAAATTATACGCCAGCTGCCATTTTCCTCTTGTAGGCGCGTGTACACATTATACAGAGGCAAATGATTCTTTTTTAAACTTATTTTTTAAAGTGTATAGTTAAAGTTTTGAAAAATTAAGGAAATGACGGTTTTTTTATATCAACGATGTACTGATTTGTATATCTCTCTCTTTCTTACTCCTAATCAGTTGAAGGTCAGAAATCAAAGTCTATTAATTGGCCAAAAAAAATCTTGAATGTTTTAGAATTAAGATATATTTCTCTAAATTTTTTCCATTTGTGATTACCTTAACGATTCTCTCTCTTTCTTGCGCCTAATCAATTGAAGCTCAAAAATCAAAGTTATTGACCGACATATTCTAAAACTTTCTCTCTCTTATTTTAGTATTTCCATAATACTCGAAAAGTACAGATCAAAGTTATTTCTGAAATTGTGGTCATTCTAACATTTCTCTCCTCCACGCTTTTGACCAATTGAAAAAAAAAAGAGTTTATTGACTAATATATATTATTTTAGGGAAATTATAACCAATAGGTCAATTTTTGAAACCTTTAAACATAAATAACCTATTTACCAAAACATAGTAAATAATAAGTCATGCTTAATTTTTAACAGGGTTTGCTTATTATTTTCTTTCTTCTCTTTGTCTCTCAACTATTTATTCCTTTTTGTAAATCAATTTTATGTATTTTTTTTCTTTCGAACTTGGGGATGAAAGAATTCAAACATTCATTTTTAGGTAAAATTTGGTATGATTATATTGTTAGGCTATACTTACAATCGCTATATTCCTTTTTTTTCTTTCTCATAAACTAATTATTTCCAAGAAAACAAATGACTATGAATGAAGAGAGAATGAGAGATTTAAGCCAAAGTAAAAGACTAATTAAATTTGACAGGCAAAAATTTTGGTAACTTTAACGAATAAGCCAAACTTTTGTAAGTTCATATATACTATTGACAAAAATTTCAAAAATACTCTGATCCTCTTTATCTCACTCAAAAAATCTTAGCACTTGCTTTCCTCTCCTCTCTACCCTCTCCTCCTCTTCTCTCTTCGACGTTGGGGTTCTCTGTCGCGAGAATGGACGACACTGCCATCATGAGGCTGAAAGTGCCTGAGAGGAACGATCATCAAGCAACCGGTACAACATGCATTTTAGTGCTAGATCTACATTTCACTAGTCAAATTGGTGTGAAGAAGTTACATGTTGCAACAACGTGAGGTCAGGCGGCAGTCGTTGTATCAAATCGGCATTGCTGAACAACATGTTGGTGATGACGAAGACTGGATGGTGCCGATCTAGCACACACAACATAGCCCTATGCGATTGCAACTCGCGACAGAGCCGGAGTCGTGACGATGGTCTGGCTTGTTGCGTCAACTCAACAATGATGGTGACCTCAAAATAAAGTTACACAGTCGAGCTTAGTGGCTGATGGCTAATGGGTAGTGGTGGTTCGTATTCTGATTTGAAATTAGGTTTAGGATTTCAATTTAGTGTGATTTTAATATTTTATAGGGGCTGAATTGAAAAATTTTTTAATTTGGAGAAACTTTTGTGAATAAAAAGAGTACTAAATTTAAATTTCATATAACTTTTGTATTTATTAATTTATACCCATTAAATTTATAATAAAACCAAGTAAACCTTATAAGGCTAAAAATGTAAAATTAATACTTTTAAAATTAAAAACGATCTTCTAATTGCTATATCTTGATAAGTAGGTTATTCACTTCTAACGCTCTGAAAAGTTTGAGTTTACTGTAAAGGTGTTTGGCGGTTGTGGTTTGGACCATTTTCTCAGTTATGAACAGTGTAAAGCTCTTACATGTTACAGTAACAACAAAAAAATTACTACAGTGTAAAGCTATTGGTCAAAAATAAAATGTGGCCCAAGTCCAAAGAGTCTATTGGTCAAAATTCTTACATTCTTACATTAAGCGCAATAATTTGCAAAACCGCACACAAAAAAAAAAAAAAAAGGAGAATGAATAATGATGATGATAATAATAATAAACAGCACACACAGCGCTCAACCAAATTACACAAAATAATAAACAACCACACATACACACACTTGCGTCACCAAAT
>CAMOHE010047179.1:0-17478 GCA_946598075.1 Artocarpus hirsutus | reverse complement strand
ACAATGGGAAGCAGAAGATAAACTCCACAAAGAATGCAGTTTGCTATCAGATGTAGACAATCTAGGCACTTGAAGACAAACTGTCTAAAAGGTGGACCAGGTTTGACAAAAGGCTCCGAGTAAAATGCTGGCAGTGTGTTTCTCCTCACGGGAGACGATGATGTCACAGGAGAAGGGATATGTACTTTCTCATGGTATGTCTGATTTTTCATGAAAGAGGATGTAAAGCGACTAGCGGATCCATAAGTTTGTACACAAGCATTGGTTTGGCGTTGATGCAAAGTATGTGGTGGAATTTATGTCGATGGCTGATGAACTTCTGGGAAAGCCAAACGTGAAGGTTGTACCATAATTTTTTAGCAAAATTTTTTGACACGTGCCAAAGTGAATTTCTTAGAATGTATTGATTCTAAGTAGGTATTATTTTTTATGGTAGAGTATGATAATTCTCTGGCTTGAGAATTATGATTGTCGGTAAACAAGGTGTTTGATATGGTTGTTTCTTTTATTTAGTTAAGGTGGAGATTATTAGTCGTCTTGTATGGTTAGATTATTTGCCCAAGTCTATTGGACCCTTTGTGAGAGAGGGTATTGCCTCACTTGTCGAATGAAGTTCAGTTTAATTTCCAAAAAAAAAAATAAAGTTTAAATCAAAATGAGATTGTAATTTGCAAGTATGGGATATTTTTCTATCCAAGTTCGATTCAAAGTGTAATTAAATTAATTAATTATTTAAACTGCAAATAAAAATACATTTTTCTCTACTTTGAGTGGATGTGAGATTAGAGAATTTGAATGGATACTTTTTAAAAAATAACGAAAGGTTCTAAAGGGTTATAGTTTTTGTGGTTTTATTAAAAACTGAAATCGGATATCCTTCCTGAAAGAAAAAAATTATTGCAATTTATTATAATATAATATAACTCTTCTAAAGAAAATATAGTATATTATAGTATATATTAGAAAAGAGAATTGCATTTGAAAATTGCTAGTCGTTATATAATTGATAATCAAATTAAAGAAATTGCTTACTTCGGAAAAAAAAAATAAAGAAGTTGCAGGAAGAAAAGAAAATCAAAGCTAAAAATAGGTTGATTATAATTTATACTTGAATACGATCATGCTTATTTTTTTTCCTTTTTTACTTTGCGCATAAAAATAAGTTTATTGTATTTGAATATTATCCTTCCTTTGCATACTCCTAGTCCTACATGACCAAGCATTACTTCTATGAATAATTAATTCTTTTTAACTTACATACAAGTCCCATGGACTTTTAGAAATAGAATGACAAACCTGAAATATATCATTATTTTCTCTTTTATGTCATCAACAATTGAGGTAAATGACCATGAAATTTTTATTTCTCTCTTCATAAATCATCACCATAGCAAAGAGAAGCTCCTCTGTTACTGCCTTTTATTAAACAGAGATATAGTTATATATTTTAAGATAGAGTGACATCTATTTGTTTTTATTCTTAGAATTTTAAAAAATATTTTTGCATGTTTTTTGAGGTAAAAATTTTAAACACATACCCAACATAATTTTAAGTAAATTACCCTAGTAACTTGTTCAAAGCTCGGTCAAAACCAACTCATTTTAGGGTAGTTTTTAATTTTTAATCAGTTGTATATTTTTTAACTCAGGTCTAAAAAAAATTTCATGGCAGCCAAACAAAAAATTTATCAGAATCATAATCTTATGAAACCTTAAATTTTCAGGAATAGTAATTGAAAAGAAAATCTAATAAAGTACATTACAAATTAGAAGGTTCTAGACGGTTGAGAGCATTAGAATTCTAATGACCTAGTAAACTTTATATGGAATAATATTATAGGACCCAAAGAACCTGACATGCAAAGGATGCAAGAATTAGTTGCTCCAGAAAGGGAATCAGAGAAACTTGCCAGCGCTGTCTCCCCTGACAACACTTTCTGATCTAAGTTATATTTTACTGTCGATATCTAATATAAGCCAAGTGCAATTTCTGGTCAAACTTTAACCCACCAAACTGTTTCCGAGTATACTTCATCCATGTTGGCCATCCAATTCTGCCCGGTCAGAGGCGCCGGCACGTTCCCCAGTAACCCCAAGGTGCGGCTGTTACAGTTTGGTCATGTCGCAGTTACTTCCCAACCTTCGCAAACATGAGTTGATAAGGATGTCGATGATGTTCAAGTATCACCATCATCATTTTCAAAAGTCCCGATGCCAGGTCCAAAAGAAGCTCACTCACTCATATTGTAAAACCCCAAATTGCTCGAAGTCATCAAAGGGTTAGTTCTACTTTTATTTGCTTCATTTGGCAACATCGTTCTAGCTATATAGTTTCAATTGATATAATATAAAGCTCTCATGTGTTATCGTGTAAAGTCAAAATAGGCTACAAAGTAAAATTTGTTGTAAATTAGAAGCCCTAATTTTACCGAAAACGAAAATATGAGAACAAAAAATAAATAAACACATACGAAATTTATAGTGGTTCACTTTCAATGTGAGAGCTATATCTACTTTCAGCCGCTGTATAATAATCATGTTGATGATGAAAAAGTTTATAAGAGAAAATTATATACACTCTCTCTAGAATCTTCTCTAGCCTCTCAATCACTCAATTTTTTTGAGTTTCACTCTTCAAAGAAAAGAACAAAACTTATCTATTCATAGGTTTACAAAAGAATAAGTGACAAGCCTCAAAAACTGCAAAACACAAACCCCAACATGCTGACATGGGCGGTAGCGCGAGATTTGCCTCGTGCTCCGAGCACACGACCACGCGCCTTTTTCTTCGTGTCTGCGCATAGCTTCCGTCTTTTCTTGTGGCTGCACGAAATCTTTCTCTACGAAGGCATGCACCTAGAGCCCAAAAAAAAAACCCATTTTTTCTTATGTTTTTTGTCCTTTTCTTTCATATTTGTAGTAAATTTTAGGCTGGGGCCCCGAAATCCTTTGCATGGGATGATATTCTGAAAGACATTGAATTTAGCTTCACACTTCTTAATAATCTCCCACTTGGAGACTAATTCACCATCAATAACTGCTCTTCCTTGCAACGGCCTCCACTTCTCAATCCTTAAGAGAAAAGTCCAACTGAAGTTGCGTGCAACATTAATTTCTGAATTGGAATAGTCTTGGTCAACATATCAATTGGATTTAGGCTTCCATGTATTTCTCAAGTGCTAAAACTCCATCCTTCAAAGCCAACTTGATGAAGTAATAACGAACCTATAAATGCTTTGTCCTAGCATGATAAACGGGATTCTTTGCCAAATGAATAACGCTTTGACTGTCACAATGTAATACACTCTTCCTTTACTTATGACCAAGTTCTTGTAAAACGATTGCAACCATACCATCTCCTTGCTTGATTCAGTCACAACAACATATTTTGCTTCAGTATGGATAAAGCAAAAATCTTCTGCAGCTTTGAAACCCAACTAATTGCCATACCACCCAACGTGTAGACATACACGAGTGTACTTTTTTTGCCATCAAGATTTTTAGGCATATCAGCATCCACATACCCCTATAATCCCAAGTTTAACTCCATGAAATACAAGACTAAATCTATAGTACCTCTCAAATACTTGAGAATCCACTTCATTGCTTCCCAATGCTGCTTGCCTGGATTGCTCATGTATTTGCTCATAATTCCCACTGCATGTACAATGTCTGGTCTGGTACACATCATGGCATACATAAGATGCCTATAGCAGACACATAAAGCACCTTAGCCATATGGGCTCGCTCCTACTCTGTAGAAGGTGACTGTTCTTTGGATAGTTTAAAGTGATTAGCCAAAGGTGTGGTTAGGGGTTTTGCATTTATTATGTTGAACCTACTCAACACCTTTTGTACATATTCCTCCTGTGACGGCTTTAACACACCATTATCTCTTGTAATCCTCGTCTTAAGGATTTGTTTTATAGCACCAAAATCCTTCATAGCAAACTCTTTTGACAACTCCTTTTTTAATTCGTCAATCTCCAATTTGCTAGCTTCTGCAATCAATATATCATTGACATATAGCAATAAAATATATAAGAGTCACCAAAGTCTTCACATAGCAATAATGATTCGCTTAACACCTTAGAAATCCATTACTACATATAAAACTGTCAAACTTCTTATACTACTATCTAGGAGCTTGTTTGAGCCCATATAAGCTCTTAAAGTTTGCACACCATATTCTCCTTGTTCTATACTTCAAATCCATATGGCTATATCATGTAGACTTTTTTATCCAAATCACTATGAAGAAAGGCAGTTTTAACATCCAACTACTCTAAATACAAGTATTCTTATGCCACTAATCAAAGTACCATTCTAATTATGGTCAATTTAATCACAAGGGAGAAAATCTTAGTGTAGTCCATACCTTCTTTCTGTTGGAAGCCCTTTTGTACTAACCTCGCCTTGTACCACTTGCTACCATGATGTTCTTCTTTAATCTAGTATACCCATTTATTATGCAAGGCTTTTTTTCCCCTTTGGTAACTAAACCAACTGCCATGTCTAATTGGACATTAAAGAATCTGTCTCATTCTTCATGGCTAACTCCTACTTAACTGAATCATTAACTTACACTGCTTCATCATAACTTTCTGGTTCACCTTCATTAGTCAACAAAATATAGTGCAACAAAATATAGTGTCAGTCAATTGACTGGAGTAACAAAATTACCTTGACACTTTTTAGGGGCTGTGTTCTCTTAATTTTCACTTTGTGCTTCAACTTCCAGAAGATCTTTCAATAGAATCACCACGAACTCCTTGGCTTTTGTACTTGTGCTCTTAGGCTCTGTTGTCAACTTGTCCTTATAAAGGACTCCTTCATCAAATATCACATCTTTGCTCTTGATAACTTTTCGATTTTGGTCATCTTAAAATCGATAACCAAACTTGGTAACACCATAGCCAATAAAGAAACACTTCTTAAACTTTAGCATCAAGTTTACTTTTAGTAATGGAATCAATATGAACATAAAACAAACAATCAAACACTTTCAGAAAAGAAAGATTTACCTCCTTACTACTCTAAACCTCTTATAGAATTTTACAATTAAATGGTGTTGAAGGACTCATGCTGATCAAATAGGCGACAATACTAACCACTTTAGCCGAAAACATCTTTGGTAGACCAGCATACAATCTCATGCTCCTAACCCGCTCGTTCAAGTTCCTATTCATCCTTTCAGCCACATCATTCTAGTAAGGTTTACCTGGCATAGTCTTCTTCATTTCATGCCATTATCTACACAGTATCTTTTGAAAGCTTCATCTACATACCCTCTCCCTTTATCTGACTACAAGCATTTAATCTTTTAAGTCTATCTCGTTTTGTACCATAGCTTTTCATATCTTAAAAGCATCAAACATGTTAGGTTTGTTTTTTAGAAAATAAATCCACACCTTTTTTGCTTGAGTCATCGATGAGTGTCACATAATAATTAGAGCCTCAAAGGGAAGTGACGGTAGAAGGCTCTCACACATCTGTATGTACGAACTCTAGTATCTTTGCTTTTAGTTCCCTACTTGCTTTGGAAAAGCTAACCTTTTTTTGCTTCCCAAAGATATAACCTTCACATAACTTGTGCTTCACAATTTCAACCTAGGTAGCTTCTTGGAATGAAGCATTTTTATTCCTTTCTCACTCATATGCCCAAGCCTGTAATGCCATAAATTAGAATGTGTAGCGGAATCTGCAACTGCAACTGTGTCTCTGCAATTGGAAATGATATAGGAGTTCTAGTTTTACTCTCTCAAGCCACAACTATGGCTCCCTTTGTGACTTTTCAACCACCATTATTGAAAGTTACATTATGACCTTTGTCATCAAGCTGTCTAACTGAAATCAAATTACGCATCAATTTTGGCACGTGTCTTACATTTTGAATCTTCCAAGTAGTCCATTTGCCATCTTTAATCTATCGCCAATCTTAACAATATCCAAAGGCTCTCCATCTGCAAGATAAACCTTTCTATAATTTTCAGCAACATAATTCTCTATAATGTCACATGTGCAATGGTGTAAAAAGATGCTCCAAAGTCCAACACTCAAGAATCAACTGACAAAAGTAAAGCTTCTTGTACCTTGTTAGTGACGGTGTTTAATTCTTCTTTTCCCTTGTCATCATTCTTCTTCAGCACTCTGTAGTCTTCTTAAGATGACCAATTTTATCATTGTTCCAATATTCCACATTCCTTTTCGACCTGAACTTGCTTATATTATTCCTTGACTCTCTCTGCCATTCCTGTTGGAGTTCTTCTCAAAGGTTTTACCCCCATTGTTGACATTTACGGTAGAACTCGAAGTCGGTGCCGACGCTTCACCAGAATCTTTTCTACAAACCTCATCCACAAGAATTTAATCCCTCACATTATTGAACTTTAGTTTTTCTTACCTAGAGAGTTATTAATCGCAACCCTCATAGGCTCCTAACTATTTAGCAAAGATGCCAAAAGAATAAGGACGTGTATGTCATCATCAAAATCAATTTCCATGGAAGACAATTGATTGACAATGTGTATCTATTGGTGTGGATTCTGTCCTCTTCAAATTAAATAGCTTTTTTATAAGATGTATCTTATTATTTGCAGAAGGCTTCTCACACATATCTGACAATAGCTACATCATCCCTACGATAGTCGTCTCCTTTGTCATTGTGTGACCCACGTTCTTTGATAAATTGCAATTCTAGTTGATTCTCAGAAAAAGAAAACCACAAAAATTTCATAAAATTTAGTAGAATTACTAGTTGCATTACCTTTAATGTGTTACAATTCTAATAAATTTAGAGGAAATTAAACAAATTTTATCAATGAAATTGAATAAAATTTCCAATGGCATCTCAAAACCCAAATAAAAGATATTTGTTCATTTTTGTTTCAATTTCTAGGAACAAATCAAGACATCAAATCGAAATGTGAAAAACAAAAACAATTACCATATACACTTGACGGCGACTCCATGCCAAGGCATCAGAAAAGAGCAAACTAGAAACCCTAGTGATAAGTTTCCATGAACAAAGGAATCTGCGGAAGCATAGAGAATAGAGATGAGATCTAGAATTTGGTGAGTGATCGGCTTGTCATCGAAGAAGGTGAGAGCGCAAATAAGAGGAGAGATGAAATGATGATGATGGCAAATCTGTAGAACCAGATGGATGGATAAGAAACCGTGCGTAGGAGATTGGAATGATGGCAGTGCAAATCTATGGAGAGAAAAACATAAGCTACGGCGGGGCGGAGAGAAAGGAGAGAGAAGCGGTTGAGGGAAAGAGAAGGGAGAGAAAGAGACAAAGAATGAGCTTAGTGTTTGTTTCTCATTTGATTTCTAGAGTGGGAACAAAAAGGTCATTAAATAAATTAAATTAAAAAAACTTTAAAGGGACAATATTGAAAAATAAAAAAAGAGTAATTTTAATAGGTGATGTGTTTTAAGGATATTTTGTATAATTTTTTTGGGTTAATTACATAATTATATTTTTTAGTTTGAACTATTTTTTAATTTTTTCTTTTGTTTTTAAAAACCATAAAAGAATTATTTGAATTTAAAAAACTTATTTCAATTTTATCTCTACAAATAGAAAAAAAAAAGAAAAATAATATAACTACTTTTAGACAGTTATGAAAAATATATTATGGATTTAAAAACATAATAATTTCTAAGACAAAATATTAAATTTCAAAAAAGGATTTAAGTTTTATGACTTTTTAATGCTAATATATTTTTTAAAAGATTTTCTCAAGAAGAAAAAAGTATATTTAAGAAACAAATTCAGTTTAATTTTTTTGGTTCTAAAAGTTTACGAAGGATAAAATTAAAAAAAGTTTTTTAAATTTAATGGATACTTTTATAGTTTATTAAAATAGAAAGATAAATTAAAAAATAATTAAAACTAAAAATAAATGTATAATTAGCTTTAATTATTTCAAAACTATTTGAGTGTTTAAATTCTTGGAACAAGGACCTCACCTCAAAAGTTATAAAGTTTAGAGACGTGCAAGAATTAAAAAAAAATTTAATACAAAGTTTTTTTTTTTTCTTGGAAACCTTCACATTGGTTTTTTTTGAAAGAAGCCTTCACAATTTTTGGTCAACTTTCTTTTATAAAAATAAAAAAATAAAAAAATAAAAAAATAAAAAAAATCCTATTTCGTTTTTCTTTTATCAACCAAGAAGAGGAACAAAGAAGAAAAATTCAACTTTCTGCAGCGTCTGCAACAACACCACTCCATGCCTGATCTCACCTACCAAAACCCCTAACCTGAACCTAGCTTCCTCTTCTTCTTCTTCTTCTTCAGCTCTCCAAATCGTCGAAGAAACATGCACGCTTCTTCTTCTTCTCCCTCTTATTCCTCTCTCTTCCTCCCCTCCACCTCCTACTACTCTCCCTCTTGCCTCCGAAGTCAGCCCATTTCCATCTTCGTCTCTTCCAAGTCGTTTCACTCCAGTCCCAGACTCTTCAGCTCAAGTTTCCGTCTCTCCGCCTCTACCGCCGAGAGGAACCCCCTCGAGCTCTCGTGGGTTGACCCCAATTCCGACGACGATTATGGCGGCTGGGCTGTCTCCGACTCTCCGGTTCACCATAAGAAGCAAGGTTTCATTCAATGTTACATAAATTAACCTTAATTAGTTTCATATAGTGCAAAAGTTTCAATTTTTTTTTTCCCTCAGGATTGCCCACATTTGTGATATGGGGTGTTGGGGCTTCAGTTTCTGGTCTAGTAGCTGCCATTGCTTACTTGTCTCTACGAAGAAAAGGTCAGTCTTTATAATTGGTTGGTTTTTATGGCATTGGGATTTCGTGGAAATACTGATATTGTGGTTATGAATATTTAATGGGAATTCGTTGTTGAGGATGGTGCATTTTGTTTTGTAGGATTTCAGTTTAAAATCACTAAACCATTGCATCGGATACTTGATAACAATGATACTAAAGCCAGCGAAAGCAGAACTACTGACTATGAAAAATCTGATGAAGACCCTCTTGTTGCGGAGGCGGGCTCGGAGTCAGGACCTGATGTTATTAGTGAAAATGTTACTTCAGGTGTGTCAAACTTTCGCATTTCTCAGTCATTGTGGTCATTGCATCATTTTTTTTTTTTTTGCTTCAATGGATTCTAATTTGTCTTTCAACATAATTCAGCATATATTAGTGAAAATGTTGCTTCAGGTGTGTCAATATTTGGCATTTCTCAGTCATTGAGGTCCCTTCATCAATTTGTTTTTGCTACAAAGGATTCTAATTTGTCTTTTAACATGATTCAGCAGTTATAGAAAAGGTTGAACGCGTTATAATACCGGTAGCTGTGGATTCTACACAGCAGGAAGCTTTGTCAGTTTTGAAGAAACTGAAGGTGTGATTATTTGGAGACTGTTCTCTAGTTTCTTGCCTGCATTGGGTTTCATACTTTGCTCAAATTTTTCTTTTACAATCACTAGGAAGTGAGAGAATTATAGGTTGCCAATATTTATTGTTTAATCTAAATTGTGGAGCTTGAAATGGTGGGATAATAAGCCGAATGACCTAACCATAGGGTTTGAAAATGATTCATAATTAAAGTTTTTCTGTGTTTTTTTTTTTAAATTTAGAATTCCTATATCTTTGAAATTTTTATGGTGTGAATATACATGGTGGTGAAATTGTATAGCAATCTCAGTGAAGCTCTGGGTCCATTACTTAGCATAATCTCAACCGTAACTAAGGTATGCAGATCATTGATGATGATGTCAAGGCTGACGAGTTGTGCACTAGAAGGGAATATGCAAGATGGCTTGTTCGAATGAACTCGTTATTAGAAAGGTAGTAATATGTCATTTCTTTTAATTTGATTGATAATTTTCTAAGGCATGCTTATCAAATTTGGATTATAGGAACCCAAGACACCGGATTATCCCATCGGTGTCACTTTCAGGATCCGTTAAGGCTGCATTCGATGACGTGAGTGTTGAAGACCCGGATTTTTGTTCCATTCAGGGTAAGGATTGATCCTAATGTCTAAGGTTATTTATCTGATAAAAGCAAATGTTTGAATCTTCGCTTCTGAATCTCAAGCCCTGGCAGAGGCTGGTGTTGTTCCCAGCATGTTAGCACATAACTCCAGTAATAATGGTTTTCAAGAGGAAGGAGATGCTTGTTTTGCTCCTGACAGGTAGACTACTTGCTTGATTTTCTTTTTCCTCTTTGCTAATATGTTTAGATTTTTCTTACTAAACAAAGCGAATATGATGCTGTAGATTTATATCTCGACAAGATCTGATAAACTGGAAAGCCCAGCTAGAGTATCAAATTGTCCCAGGAATAATTGAACAGGTACAGAAAAATTTAAGATATCATTTTGTACTGTTATTTTTCTTTTCCCTTTGGAATATGATGAAGGTGACTATTGTTCAGAGGACCATATCTTTTAAGATCTGACTTGTTTACAGTCCAGATATTAACAACAAAAGTAGGTTTTATGGATATGAAAGAGCTGAGACCAGATGCAACACCAGGCCTTTATATGGACATGTTGGCTGGGGATAACAGCATCATCAGAAAAGTTTTTGGTATTTCTATTGTTTACTTATTTATTTACCATGTTTTCCCAGTTGTTCTAGTACATCATCACATATGACATGATGGCTTTTTTTGTGTGTGTGTGTGTGTGTGTCTAAAATTGCTTTGGCAACTTGAAGCATGCATGTCAAATAGAACAAATAGGCATTCACACGTAACATCAGATGATGTAAAAGGCAGATTTTAAGGTTGAGAAGGCATAAAAAGAGAACAAATAACCACTAGGTGTCAATTTCAAAAATTGATGAATACTCGAACAATTTGGAAGCATGCTAAGGACACCACTGACTGATTATTGGAGTTCATCATGAACGGAACTACTATACTAACTCCTCAAGGCAGAAGTACAAATTTTCACATAGGAACACGTAAATGCATGCCAGCTTATATTCATATTTAGTTGAAAGCCTTGTTTTCCTTTGCAGGAAAAAGCAAGCGGTTTCAACCAAACAAACCTTCAACAAAAGCACAAGCAGCAGTGGCCCTGACAAGTGGCAGGATGACGGATGCAATAAATAATGAATTGTTGAGACTTGAAGCCGAAAGTTCTGCAAGGCAAGCTGAGATGGAGGCAATTTGGTCTGAGTTGCTTGAAAGAGGAGACATAAAGAGGCTTTGGGATGAGAAGATGGATGAAGAGAAAAACCATGGTTTTGAGGTGGAGAAACTTTATCTTGCTGCAGTTAGTGATATGGAGCAGGAGAAGGTCGTTCAAGAAAAACATTATGCAGAGAATTTAAATGAGAAGACAGCTATGGACTGTCAGAGGCAATTACTTCAAAGTCTTGAGGAAGAGGTCAATGAGATGTCGGAAAAGCTTGCAACTGAGAGGGCTTTGTATGTGGCTGAGCGGTGTAATTTGCAGGAAATGCTTAGTGATTTGGAGTCCAAGCAGGAAGGAATGCTTGATACAAAATCTATACTTGAGGCTGAGAAAGAAGCTCTCCGGATTCTAAGGTGATATTCATGATCACGTGCTCGCTCTTTCATACAGTGCACGTAACCAAACTATGTGGAGATCTAAAGTATAATCTAGCATGCTTTGAAAAATTGAATTTTTAGGTTGCATTATTGTTCAACACTTCCATTTTGTGCACGGATATGGTTCATTAGATCTTATTATTGGAAGCATTTGACTACAGATCTTGGGTAGAGGATGAAGCAAGAAAAAGCCAGGCACGTGCCAAGGTTCTTGAGGAGGTCGGACGAAGGTGGAAATGGGAGAATCACTCTTGAGTGAGCTGTTGTAATCTGAAACTTTGGAGGAATATACAATGTTTATTTCATGTAGATCAGCAGAGAGAACTGTGAAGAAAATCATCTTCTTTTTGGCACTTTTCCTAGATTCCTCATAGAACTTGTTGCGAGGCGCATGATGTGGTTGGAATAAGAATTTTGGTTGCGGGTGCAGCATATCCAGTGATCATATACTAAACAAATTTTGTATTGAAAATAAAAATTGGGGAATATAATTTGATTCTTTACTGTTTTATAGGGTGTTTGGATAGCCAGTTCAAACGGGAGAAAAGTTAAAACTGAAACTGATTTTTGTTTAGCATTGTGATGCAGCAAAGGCAGATCTACGGGGACTTGCATAGTAACTCATAATGGGCTGGAATGGTCCTG
Source organism: Artocarpus hirsutus (assembly GCA_946598075.1). Classification (NCBI taxonomy): domain Eukaryota; kingdom Viridiplantae; phylum Streptophyta; class Magnoliopsida; order Rosales; family Moraceae; genus Artocarpus; species Artocarpus hirsutus. The sequence continues at coordinate 5,288 of CAMOHE010047179.1, read as the reverse complement.
ATCTCCTCCTTTTTTCTGTGTTATCATATAGTTTTTAGGGGTCTGATTGCTGCAATTTTTAGTTATGATGTTTTTGCATTTTCCGATTGGTAAGTTGCAAAGCATATTAGAAACTCCCTTTTCGCGAGTTGGCTTGGTATACCTCAATTCATTGCACCGTGAAAACTTAGGGTTTGTGAGTGTGTGTGTGTGTGTGTTTGTGGCTATTGAGGACTCACGGTTATAGTTTTCAAACATGGCAAAACTTATGATAGGACCAGAGATTGAAAAATCAACATTTTTATTGATATTTTTGTGGAAATTATTGTATTTTGAAAATACAAATTTAATAACATGGATGTTGAATTCTTTTCATATAATATCTAGAAATTTTCATAAAAATATCCATTGATATCAATATTTTGATGAAAATATTAATTTTCTTAAAAACTGTAGTATTAAATGAGAAAATATCAAAAAATTTTATGAAAACTTTTACGAAAATATGAGCAAAATATCGACAAAATATTTATGCTTTATACTCATTTTTTTTAATTTACTTTTTAAATATAGATTCTTATCTTATTATTTTTTAAATGTATTCTTTCATAAATTTACTTTTTAATGTTAAATTTTTTTTAATGGTTGCAAGCATAGCCTATAGTAAAATCACACCCGACTTCGCCTAAAGGTGAAGAGTTTGATCCCCTACCCTCAAGTTAAAAAAACATGTTTTTTATTTACTTTTATATTTAGTTATATGTAATTCGTAGTCTTTTGATTCATGATGGAGTTTATGTAATGAGATAGCCAAATCTTGGGGTAGTAAAACTAAAAAGAACTAGAGAAGTGGAGTACTTGATACTATATTTTACTTCTTAGCAATTGAGTTAACTCACAATTTGCTATTCATGGGAAGGTAGTGGGTAGGAATTAAGAGATACGCATGACATGTTTTGAATTATATGAGAAGTTATTCAAACTCTATGTCTTGGTATCAGTATTGTTTAAACCACGAAAGTATTCTAAATATCCTTTGACCTCCTAAAAACTCTTTATGGTGTTGAAGTTTTCTTATCTTCTATGAAACTATACAAGTACTTGTATTAGGCTGACTTGTAACTATTCTACTCAATTTTGAAAGCATATGCTTATCATTTATCATATTATGATATATTCTTACAATTCATATTTATCCTATACTGAGTATTTTAGTTGAAGTTTTATATAAATTATGTATTATCAACAATTTTAGAGTTTCTTAAATTCTCATTTAAAATAATGTTTTAAGATGACTTTTCGTATTTTATGCCACTTTCCACCGATATCGATACTTTGCTAAAATTTAAGTATTGATATTTCTATGCATATGTCAGCATTTTCATCATTGTATAGGACTACTATTTTCGTCCTATTGGTAAGTATTATTATTTTGACTATTAGATTAACCTTTCATTAACTTTTCAACAGTATGATTTATTATTGAAACAATTTTGTGTCGCACTATAAATTCTTAACATAGACATTTACAGATCAAACAGTTAAAAAGTTAATCCAACGATTATAATAGCAATATCTATCAGTATGACAAAAATGTATGTCCTATCATAAGAGATCTCTTTGGACGAAGGTGAACTTTTTTAGATATTATACATATATACATGAATCAAGGAAACTTATATGGTAAGACGTGTATTTTTACCATGCCAATAGGTACTACTTTTTGCATTAACTTTTCAACCATTTGATCTACAAGTATTCATGACAAAATTTTACTACATGAAATGTAAAACTGCTTCTAATCATATATTAATCTGGTAAAAAATAACAATATATTTTACTACATGAAATGTAAAACTGCTTCTAATCATATATTAATCTGGTAAAAATAACAATATTTATTGGTAGGGAAAATTTACTTCTCCTACCATAAATTCTGCATTACTTTAAGGGAGACATTTATGGTGCCTCAGACCAACTGTCATGCCAGTGCATATTCTTAAGCCTGCATTGAACTTGGCAAGAGTGATGGACTTGCTCTGTCAAGAGGATGATGGTTATACGCAAGTCGGGAAAGTGACCAGAGATGGCATTACTACAATCCCAATAGGTCCAGTCCAGTTACGAGTTTCCCTTGGTTTGTAGTGGTGCAATTGCTTCCCTGCTCTGTGTCTCTGCTTGCATGGATCTTGTGTTGTAGAAGTATGCGTTGATTTCTTATAGTTTTTTCTTTTTTTGATGTGCTTGTGATGTTGAAAATTTCAAATGTTTTGTTTTGTGGTAAAACATTCGTATACTTTGTTTAGTTTTATACTAAAGTTTACATACACACGCACGTACCATTGAACCACAATTTTTTAATTATTATTTTTTTAAAAACTTGTGTTTTATCTGTAAACTAAACATTTTCCTCATTATTAACACCATCCAATTAAACAATTTTATATCTCTTAAAACCACCCGAAGTATACCTTTATTAATTAAGGCTACCCTCTTCCTTTCATCTCCTATCATAATTGCTAACAATGAGTTGATCTTGTTCATGATCTCCCATATTTTTCACTTCAATTCTAGATGATGCTCCATGAAAAGTGGCGAGACAATTTTCTCTCTCATTATGTCTTATATCCGTAGTTTGTTGTCACATTAGTCACAAAAATTACCTTAAGCAGTGGAAGCAATTTCAGGGGACAAAAAGTAAGATGGTGAACGGACAGGGGTTTACTCAAAATCTAATATGGCATTGTTAGTACTTGAGCAGAGTCAATCTGAACAAGAGATAAAAAGCCAAAAAGTAATAGAATCGTAATTTTTTTTCTCTCTTTCAATTGGTAAAATATATATATATATATATATATATTGAGGCAGAAAGGTGACAGACATGATATAAATGTGTGTATAGTAATTAAAAAAAAAAAAAAAAACTCCTAAATGCGTTGAAAGGAAAAGGACTAAATGCATATATACTACTGCAAGACGATTTCAATGACACTGTCATGCTCTTCTCTTTCTGCATTCAACACATGTCTCTGTTGCGAAACAACCATTTTTATTACAAAAAGTGGCTTCTTCCAAGCACCGTTATTTTGACTTTTTTTTTTCTTTCCTTATAGGCATCATGCTTCAAGTCTCGTAGCACTAAAACCTCTTTCTTCTCGCCACGAAAAGGCAACAATGGTGCTACTCTTAAAAGAAAGATCAAGGGCATGCGCTGTTGAAAATCCCAGAAAATATGAACAAACATTTTAATGAAAGTTAAACAAAGCAAAAGTAGAAAGCAAAGAGGCAAGACGATTGACGATGACGGGGTAAAACTTTAAACAAAGGAGAAAGGAACAAGCACAAGTTTAAAAGGATCTTGCGCTGATGAAAAATCATCGTCTTCCTTGCGCTGGAGAGGAAAAGGAGAGAGAAGCAGGATGGGATGAAATACTGCTGCAGGGTCGACTTCGTATTCTCGTTTTCAAATACCAATTTCTTCCATCATGATGATTCTCCTCTTATTTCTTTAATGGTGTTTGCATTTTTGGAGACTAAGAGGCAGTTCTTGGGGAAGACGACAAGATTTCAAATCAACCGGCTCTAGGCTTGGCCATGATTCCTTTGATCTGCAAAGTCTTCTTAGTTTGGGAAGGTACTCCAATTCCAGTCTCCGTAGTTTTGGAATGACGGCATGTACACGTGAAGGAACCCCCGAGACAAAAAGCAATAGCTCATGTAAGAGGCAGTTAGATTTTCAGGACACAAGTCCTCCAAATTTGGCAGCAAATGATCATAGGGGAAAGCACATTCCTCTCCTACCTGTCAAATACCATTTATGTTTATAGCTTTAGAGCCTGGACATTAAATGTTGCCAAATGTGATCAACAATTGAAATAACCGCTTAAGTCATTCCAGCTCCTCAAAATACGTTTGCCCCTCTTCGGTCTCTTCCTTTAGGACCCAGCGGTAGTTACCGAGTGTCATATCTAGAACCTCTAAACAAGTCCATGTGGAAACAACGCCAGCCTGAAGTCTTCTTAGGTGACGAGTATGAGATTCCTTTGATCTGCAAAGTCTTTTTAGTTTGAATTCTTCTTAGGAAACAATTCCATAAAGGAGTAGGGATTGCCAACCATAATGTACTTTATTTCTTTCTACGTTGATAACATGATTATTATTGACAATGATGTTGATGGGATTACTGTCCGAAAATTTGGTGATAAGTTTGTAGCCAATATATTTGAGCGTGCTAGTCTTATTGACAATGAAATTGCCGATACACCGATTGAGCTTAACGCTCACTACTTTTCTTCTTATGGCCCTCTAGTTCCGGATCCTAGTTTATCTCAAACTATCAGCTTCGCTTATCTCACCATTGCTGATCCAAATATTGCATATGCTATCCACATGTTAGAGTTTCACTTCCATCTGTTTCATCACTAGAGCTGCGTACGTACTCTGATGCTGCTTGGGCTAGTAATCCTACAAACTATAAACCCATCTGATGGAATCAATAGACCATCAATCCGAATCACTTATGTAAGAAGGAGGCGGAAGAAAAAAACAGAGGCAGAGAACAAAGGATGTAAGCAAGCTGAGGTGGAAATGGATCAATCTGCTGAGGTATCCAATAGAGCTGAGCTGGGAAGAGCAGAAGCTGAGGTGGCCCAAGAGTTGTCAAAAGAAGCAGACCACGTGATAGGAATGCTCTCCGAAGATCGTGGACGCATTAGCATTAGCTAGTTAAGCAGGTGGTTAGTTAGTTAGTTAGCATGGGGAATTGAGTAAGTTGTTAGAAGAAAAGAATAAAGGTGAGGTAAGGGATGAGGGGCAGGGTCATTGAGAATTCTGTTAGTAAGAATAAGTGAGAAAATGGAGTGAAGAAGGTCACTCGAAAACCTTCCTATCCTAGCCTAGAATTCTTATTGTCAGTATTACTTCGTGATAAAAATTCTGATCTATAAACAGTCATTTTCTTAACTCATACACTTGCCCTCACTCATCCTCCATTTCAGACCTTTAGTAGTTACCGATCTTATCACCATCATTTGCCTTCTTTATCTTTTGGGTGATTTTTCATTTCTTGGAAGAGTATTGCGCCATGACTCCTATTACTAGTGAGATAGCTAGTTTAGTTACATTGGTTGCTTGCAAACATAGGTGCTTTTCTTCACTTTTCTGCTACGGCCCTTGTATTATGATGATGAGAGTGCAATTTAGATTGCACATATTTCAGTTTTTCACGAGCAAGCCAAACACGTTGAGATTGAATTGTCATGACACTCAACATCATTATCAAGTTGGCTCTCTCACATTACTTTTCGTCC
>CAMOHE010047178.1:0-36359 GCA_946598075.1 Artocarpus hirsutus | reverse complement strand
CGATCTCTGATATGGCATCATGTCCTTAAATATATATATATATATATACATATATATCTCTTTGATTCATAAAATCTCTTCTTTACCAGATATAATCATTTATATTCATTATGGGGTTCATTATGAACATTTCTCAATCAACTGCTTGTAAAGATATTTAAATAGAATCATTTCCCAATCTATCATTGAAAACATTTGATAAAAATTCATTTTTGGCTTAAATCATTTTGGAAATAGGGCTACCAAAGAAGAGGGGTAGAAGTCCTACCTCGATATTTGTGTCAATGTCCCACACCGTAATCCCGGTCCGCTATACGTCAGCTCCGTGGATCCACGCGCAATCCTAAATGCATAGTAACTTAGTCCATTAGTATCTAACCCGAGGTATCCTATGATATTAAATCATCTCATGATGTCCTAGTGTGCCATTTAGGTTTATAAAATCATTATATAAAGTTGAAATTTAAATCATGATTCAAAACAGTTAAAACGGGTGAAAATCATAAAATTTTTCCTTGCTTGGTCGGCCTATCGGTTTCCCTGGTTCGGCCTGCCGAACTGCACAGTTTGGCCTGCCGGAAGAACAAGTCCGGTCGGCCGAACATCTTCAGGTTCGGCCTGCCGGTCTGATGAATCCGGCTTGTCGATCCTTTGAATCCGGCCTGCCGAACACGAAGTTTGGCCTGCTGATCTGGGAAATTCCAAAAATTTCCACGCACGGGTTCTCGGCTTTCCGAATCCAAATTTTTAAATCTCACTTGTTTTCTCAGTTTCTAGGCATGGATAATCATCATAAACTAGAGGAAATCATAGTAGAACACTTTTTAGTGATTTAAAATAAGTTTTAAACAAGATTTTCTTAAAAATCCAAAAATAGAGAAAATAGAGAAAAAATGAAAAATCTCGATTCCAATTCATTTTTGATGAAATAAAGCTTCAATCATAGTTAATCTAAGTTACTCTAAGCTAGATCAAAGCTTTTCTAGACTTAGAAACTCTTAAATTTCAAAATGCAAGAAAATTTGAAAAAGTGAAAAAGTTTAGAAATTTTGAAAACTAACCTTAAATCGAAGCTTGAATCGAGTTTGTGGTTGCTCAATCGCGTTCCCGAGCCTTCAATCCACAATCCCGAAGCTTGAAATCGGATTTTGTTTCAAAAATTTTAGAGAGAAAAAGGGAGAGATAGAGTAAACCGAGAGAGAGAGCGAGCGGGAGAGGAGAGAGAAAGTGAGAGAAATGAGAGGAAGAGAGAGAGAGAGAAAATAAATAGAGAAAAAGAAAAAGCAGTTGTACAAAACTGTGTGCAACAATAAACTGTTTTTTTTTTTTTCAAATCAAATTGTTTTATTAAAAATTAAATTAACAATTAAAAGCAATTTAGAATAATTAAAATCACTAAAAGAGTAAATTAACACAAAGTTTCTTAATTTTCACAAAATAATCAAATTAAGTTCAAAACACTCATCATGGCACACTAATTCACCATTTTACACTCTAATATCATTTAATTAACTTCGGGGTGTTACATTAGCATGGGTTACTATGAGTCATTGGCGGGTAACGGGTCATTAGTAGGTTGCGGGTTATTGGCGTTTCATAGGATACATAAGGAACGGGCTAGTACAGGTCGTATTAGTATTGAGATTTTTTAACCTACTCGTGTCACAGATTGGATTAGTGTCGAGTTAATTTATATAAAAATTGACCATTAACCTAACTCGCTGGCACGAATGGCCACCCGTATATGTTTGAGAGAACATGTGAGAGAGTGTTGACGAGTAGGGCTTTTTTTCTAAATAAAAATTAGTCGTTAAAATCATATAGAAAATTAATAAAAAGCTATTATGAGAAAAAAAAAAAAGTAATCGAGAAAAGCCACATAAAAAAGTATTTGAATAGGGGTATATATGAAAGAAATTGTTTCAATATGCAAAAATTGAGGAATTATATTTACGACACAAGCTACCAGGAGAAAAATATATATAAGTAGGGAAATATTAAAGAATCAAAACAATAAAAGAAATGTTGAAAAGTAAAGAAAAACAAGAAAAAAACTTGAAGGTCATATTTGATAAAACAATATTATAGAGGATATAGAAAAATATGAAACAAGGACAAATTACAAAGGAAAAAATATTTTGGTGAGACATATTCTAAAATATAATTTAATGAAGTGAATTTTAAAAAAATATAAAAATATTAACGAGAAAAGCAACAAAAAAACACAAAGCAAAAAAGAAAACACAAAAGCTGGAGGACAAAGAAAACAAAGAAAAGAAAAGAAAAAAGAAAAGCAAAGCAAAAAAGAAAGAAAAAAAGGAAAGGAAAAAAAAAAAAACAGAAAAGAAAAAGAAACATGGAACGTTTCATTATACTGTTTACGCGTCAACATCAGCATGGAAAACGGTTTCACTGTTTTATATGGATCATTAGTCCGTACCATTAATGCAAAGATTAGGACCACAGTTGTGAGAGGACCGGACCGTAACCCAACAGGGAAAAAAAGTTTTTCTAATTTATATTGTGTGTAAAATATTAAAAAAACATTATATCTTTAAACTTGAATGTGAAACTCAAACTTAAAATCTAATTTTTTAATTTAAAACATTGTGATATGTAATAGTGTTATATTATAGTAATTTTTTCATTTAACTATAGTATCATTATCAGTAATACAAGATTATTGATAGTTATAATCAACTTTTTGGTTTAAAACATTGTAACATATAAGAATTGTACACTATAGTAATTTTTTTTTATTTTTACTATAGTATCATTATCAGTAATACAAAATTATAATTTATATTGTGCATAAAATATTAAAAAGAAAACATTTTAATATATCTTCAAACTCAAATATAAAACTCATGGTTAGGACTAATTTTTTTGTTTAAAATACTGTAGCATATTCAGTATCTATAATACAAATACTATAATTTATGTCATGTATAAAATATTAAAAAGGAAATATTTTCATATATCTTCAAAGTTGAATGTAGAACTCATGGTTAGAAATAATTTTTTTTTGTTCAAAACACTATAGCATCTAAGCGTTTTACACTGTAGCAATTTTTTTATTTTTACTGTAACATTTGAAAGATTTATACGATTTGGTAATCAAAATACTGATTCTAACCATACTTACCAAACACCGATTCACACGTATACTAAACACCAATTGAACTATTAACCTTGTATGGAATATACATCTTAGTCATCCTCTAATTGAAATCAATATCCAGATGCGGCAATTATTAATTTAGAATATGAAGTCGTATATAATGAGAGTAAGTTGTTTAAATTTGCATATATGGCTACATTATATAATTCGTATATAATGAAATAAGGACAAAGTAAAAGGAAAAATATTTCGATCATACACATTCTAAAATATAATTTAATGAAGTGAATATCAAAAAATATTAAAATATTAAGGAGAAAAGCAAAAAAAAAAAAAAAACACAAAGGTGAGAATAAAAAAATGAAGGACTAGAGATGCAAATTTAAAAAGATAGAGGACAAAGAAAACAAAGAAAAGAAAGGAAGAAAAAAACGGAGGAAAAAAGCAATGCAAAGCAAAAAAAGAAAGAAAGAAAAAGCAAAACAAAAACAAAATGGAACGATTCATTCTCCTCTCCACGAATCAACATTAGCAATCCTGTATTGAAACATTAAGAAAAAACATAAAGAAAAAAACATTTGAATCCGTATAAAATATATATATATATATATATATAATCATTTTAAAATCTCTTCAAACTTGAAAAAACAATTCGCAAATTTACTAAACACCAATTGAAATAGCAACCTTGTATAGAATATACATCTTAGTAACCCTCTAATTGAAGTCAATATTCAAATACGGCAATTATTAATTAAGAATTTGAAGCCGTGTATAATGAGAGTAAATTGTATAAATTCGCATATATTGCAACATTTTTTTTTATTATGTTAGCCGTTATTTCTTTTTATTCTTGAAAAATAGAAACATATAATCTTCAATTCTTTCCATGTCAATTACTCTTCTAGATTAGGGATTTGCATATTGCAAAAAGAGAGGAGGATATTGGCTTCTATGCCGGCTATGTAGGTAAGATTGTTTTCATTAATATTCATTGTTTTTAATTACCTATTTTCTTCAATAAATTGTTCCTAATCCTAACAGACATAAAATCATGTTGAAGGCTCTTCATATATGCTTGGCAGAGCTTTGACATCTGTGTTTTGGGGAATGGTGGCTGATCGCTATGGTCGGAAACCCGTTATAGTAATCGGCACTATTACAGTGTAAGTGATTACACCAATTCGCCTCTTACAAAAAGGGAAAAAAAATTGCACCCTATTCGCTATAGGTTATGATTTTCCTATTTTAACTTTATGGAGTTATAACCTCGTTACAAATAAAATTGTATCACAATCTAAAAAGTACATTAAATATCAGACTGTGGCGTATAGTTTTATAAATAGTTGGGTTAAAATCTCATGGGAATGAAAATGATTTTTCTTTTTTTATCATCAAGGTCAGTAGAATTTGCGTATTTCATTTAGTATTATTTTTAAAATAGGTGAAAATTTTTTATTTTGAAAAAGAAAAATATTTTGAGAATTATGCTGAGAATATTTTTAAAATTTTTGTCTCCAAAAACGTATAAAAACATTTCTAAAAATTTTGATAACAAAAACAAACGGGGCATTTTTAAGGGGAAAAAAATGAAAGAAATGCATGCAACACTCGTCTAATAATTATTTTTGGGGAGTGCTGTTATGATACGTACTTATATCTCACCTTTTAAATATCAACTCATCTAGCATAGTTGACATTTTTTGATACAAATAGAAGTAACCTTTTAATAATGAAAATGTTAGATGTCTATTATGATGATCATGGTCTCTAAACTTTACGTCAATTTTACTTTAATCCTTAATCGTTGATACATCTCAAGCTTAATTCGGATCAAACATTTTGTTTCAACAAGAGGGCGTTTGAATCGCCAATTCAGACTTGAAAAATTCAAACTGAAATTAATTTGTATCATCTCTGTTGGGTATGCAGGTTCAACTTAGTATCGTTTAATTTGAACTAATAACTCTAAATATATGTAGTTTTAATAGTAGTTTTGAATTGATGTATGAAACATAAAGGTCTGCAAAAAGAATTAAACATCACATCAATGAGTTGATGTTTGAAAATATTAATTTAAACTATAGTTTATGAATAAAAAATGAAAAAAAAAGAAGGGCTTTTGCCATAGAACATGCTTCAAAATGTTATACTTTAAAGGATCAAGTTATTAAAACTGACAGTTTGACTTTTTTTAAACTATCTTCATTGTTTTGAACTATTGTTTTATTTTATTCACCACAGTCAATTTAAGTCGGAGACATAGGTACAAATAGTAAGAATCTATTTACGAAATGCCACCTAATTGGAGTTGAAATAAAAGGACATAGCATAGAAGATGTTTAAGGTATCACTGGAGCCGTTTGGTATTGTTTTTAAATAGATAAAAATATTTTTTTTTTAGAAAATGATAATTTTTTTGAAATTATACTGAGAGTGTTTTTAAAATTTTTACCTTGACATATATGCGAAAACATTTTCAAAAATTTTAAGAACAAAAACAAACGGGCTAATTGTATTATTTTTCATCAATGTCATATTCTATGATCCGTCAATGGAATGTTATTCTTGTTTGCATCAGACACACCATCGTCTTTTTTTTTTTTTAACCTAACTATCTGGACGGTTAAAATTAAAATTAATTTATAGACCAAAATTAAGTTTGGGACATTTTAAAGTTAAAGACAAATGAAATTGTTGGTAAAGTTCGGAGATTTGTAACCATGATATTGATGATCTATCTCAGGGTTATTTTCAACACGCTCTTTGGACTTAGTGTAAACTATTGGATGGCTGTTTCCACAAGGTTTCTTCTTGGAAGTCTGAATGGTCTACTTGGACCTATAAAGGTACCATATCGTGCTCTTATTGTTTTACAGTGGGTTTGTTTGGATGTTCAAAAAGGGAATTTGAATGATAGAGAAGACAATTTTATTTTACTGATAGATATAGTATTTTAACTATTGGATTAAGATTTTAACAGTTTGATGTGTGTTAACACGTGATATAAAATTACTTCCAAGCGTGTATCATACCGACAAAACTTTAATCTAATGGTTAAAATATACATGTTTTACGAGTGAAGCAAAATTACTGTTACCATAAAAAAAAAAAAAACCTTCACAATATATATTAACAATGTTGATGCATCTATTTGATTAAAACGAGGACCAATTTTAAAAGTAGAAATTAAGCTTTGGAATGCTTTAGATGTTATGTATTAAAAGTAAAATAAATAAGAATAAAAAGTGGTATCTTATGTGGAATAAAAAAAAGCAATTTTTATTATAGACAATGTAATTTTGTTCTCCAGTTAAGTAGTTAAGTACGAATGTTTTATCGGTAAGATTAAGTTTTTAACAATCTAATAGCATGCAAATTTTTAACTTGGATAGTCATAGATTAAAGCTGTTGAAATCTTAATTTGACGAATAAAACACCATGCTTCACTAGCAAAACAAAATTACCATCTCTACTATAAGAATTCCAAAAAAAAAAAAAAAGTATTTATGTCCAAAGACCCACAACTGTTTAAAAAATTGTGGAAAAAAAAAATGCTTATTATCGTTTAAATTAAACAAGGATAAAATGCTTTCTTTAAAGAGAGAGAAAAGTATAAAAAGCGCACGTTGGGAAAATCCAACGTCGTCTGGATTGCTTTCCTACCAAAAAAAAAAAAAAAAAATCCAACGCCGTCCATCCATTCTTGGACGTTTTACTTCATTCTTGTATTTTTGGTTAATTTTTTTTACAGCACGGATCAAAATATTTTCGTAAACAACATTGATTTCTTCTTCTTCTTCTTCAAATTATCTTGTTTTTTGTGAAAGGAATAATTTATTATCTTTCATGCTATTGCCAGGCATATGCATGTGAAATCTTCCGTGAGGAACACCAAGCTATAGGACTGTCAGCGGTGAGGCTACCTAATTTACTGATTATCTATATTGACGATAATTATCAGAAATGCTGCACAAAAAAACTCTTTTTAACCTCTTCGGGCTTCATGCCCCTCCCAGGGGTGGGTCTCACATCCACGCCATGTGAAGGGCCTGAGTCCTAACTCAAAAGGGCTAGATAGAACTACTTTGCTATAAAATAGTGCATGAAAAAATATATATTCTCAAAAGTTTTTATTTTCAGAGAAAAAGGTGAATGTTTTTTATACATTAATTTTGTCAATATCCATTAGGTTTTTTTTTTTTAATTTTTCTACTCTTTGTATTTTTATTTATTAAAAAAAAGCCTCGATTTAATTGTTACAATTTTATAAAATCATATTATATTTTGTAGCCAAATTTATACATTTTCAAGATCAACACTCGTTTTACCTTTGAAACTACCTAATTAAACTTATGGTAGTGTTCAGGTGGTATATGCTTGCAAACATTAAAAAGAAAAAACCAAGTGTAACTGCCAGTAAGGTTAATTTAATAATTTTAAGGTTAAGATTAGGCATTGACAAAAAAATATACAAATTTATCTGTTAGATGAAATCTAATGATTTACATTAACAATAATAAAAAAAATAAGAGGATAGTTTTTTAATAAATCTAACACGCATGGTAAAAAAAAAAAAAAAAAAACCTGATTTGATCTTGGATCGTACATATGTTAATCGCTCTTACACATGCACGGCACTGGTTTTCAGGTAAGTACAGCGTGGGGCATGGGATTGGTCATTGGTCCGGCTTTGGGAGGATTCTTAGCCCAGGTACATATTTGTACTTTTCCCAATTACATCGTAGAATAAAAAAATAAATCATTGAGTAGACTACACCCTCTAATAAAAAAATTGACATTTCTAGTGTTTTTTATATAAACTCTATAGGACTGTATTTCTCTCTTCTAGTATGTTTTACATTAATTATTTAGTTAAAATAATCGTAACGGCTCTACCTAAGAGTTTTATATTAATTAACTTAATATTATTTTTAATTTTTAAAAAATATGTTCAAAAAAACATGAGCAACCTTAAAGTCTTATACTAAATTAGAGCTCCAATTTTTTGACACATGCTAGAACCGTGTTTTTTAAAGAGCTTAATAGATCAAAATGATTTTAAATTTTTTAATAGTCAATAAAATACTAGAATGAAATTTATATTGTTTTTACTAAAATTTGGTACATTGCAAAGTCTATTAAGGACTTAGATATTTTTTTAAAAAAAGTCATGTTTTGTAGCTTTGATTAGAAGCTCTACTTGATACATAAACTTCTACCCACTAATCATCCCTATACTCTCTGCTCTCTCTACTTTGCTTATGTGATGTGATGCTTAAGATGAGGCCTGAACTAGATACATTAGCTTGAGTCTATGTTTGTTACGTCGAGTAGTTGAACGTAGAAATTCTGAATAAATTCAGTCCTAGGTTCTTGGAATTGGGTTGGTGACGTATCTTTTTTAGCTGCTTAATTTTCGATAATGAGATTAGTAGGATACTGCTTTATTTTTTTGTTTTCATTCTGATTTATGTCCTTGTTTAGTAGAAGAATAATTTTAGTGTGATAGGTTGTGATTATCGAGAATAAAGGCAACAATTATGCTGCAATTGTTGGCCTGAATGTGTCCTTAAACTTTGTATTTTTACTTATTTAATAATAAGAAAAATCATAATTTTTTTTACTTACTTTTCAAAATGATATTAGAACCATCACCCTGAATTTCCAAAATTCTATTCTTTCATGACCAAATATGGCATGGCAATAGAAAGACAGAAAACAATTTCTACCAAGGTCATCTCCAATCTAGAGGTTGCCACTTTAAGCCATAATAGAGGATCGGAAGGTGCTTTTCTCCCAATCACCAGACACAAACTGAATGGGCATAATTACCTCCAATGGTCTTAATCAGTAATGATGTTCATTTGTGGACGAGGCAAAGATGATTGTTTCACAAGCGTTGTTGTTCAACCAAAGAAGGAAGATTCCAAGTACAAGGTCTGAAAGATTGAGAACAACATGGTGATGTTATGGTTAATTAATTCTATGACCAATGACATAGGAGAAAATTTTCTTCTATGTGGAATTGCCAAGGATATTTGAGACGTGACAAAGGAGATTTATTCAAACGACAAGAGCATAACCAAGTTGTTTGGAATAGAAACCATTCTTCACAACCTACGTTAGGGCAATCTCACGGCAACTGAGTACTACAACACATTCACTTGCCATTGGCAACACCTAAACATGTTCGAGGAAAATGAGTCGTCATGCCCAGAGGATAAAATCTAGTATAGGAAAATCGTTAAGAAGAAATAAATTTCAAATTCTTTTAGGCCTTAACAAGAATCTTGATGAAGTTAGGGGACATAACTAGGGATGAAAGCTTCCCAATATTCAGGCTATATTCTGAGAAATCTATAGAGAAGAGAGTAGGAAAAAGGTCATGTTGGTTCCAAGAACACCACACCGGCTCTCAAGACCACTGCCCTTGCTGCACAGGGAACCCAACCTGCCAAGGGTGAAAATCACCCAAAAAAAAAAAAGAGACAACCTTGGTGTGATCACTCCCAACAGCTTGGGCACACTAGGGAGCCTTGTTGGGAGATTCATGGCAAACCTTCAAGCTAGTAATCATTCTGATTATCTAATGAACAAGAAAGCCATGGAAATCTTGCCTTGATTGATGAAAATCCAACAGCATCTAAAACAAGCCCGTTCACTTAAGAGCAATTAGAGGTGCTACAGAATCTATAACCTTTTTTGTGTTTAAAAAATAGTACGCAACGAAATTTTAAAATTTTTTATGTAAGAGTTTTTTTTTCCAAAATACAAGTTTGACACACTATGTATATAAATTAACTAGATCTTACTAACCTTTGAATGCTGAAGAACTCCCATAATCGGTGAAGAGAAGTAATGTTCCAGAAGAGCTCAACCAACTGGTCTTCTTTGCTATTCTCTATCCACGATCGGAGTAAGTGTAAGTTCACGTTGTTTAGCTTTTCCACCAGGTGACTCTCCTTCCAACTAGTAGAGAAATACCCAAAGCTATAATTCATGATTTGTGAATGTTAGCCTTCCGGGGAGTTTTGAGTCTCACTAATAGAGTCTCACTCTAGATTTCTCAACTAATCTAAATAATAATAAAACTCACTCCTCTTTATATAGAGGTTGGCTGCAGGAGTCAGTCCTTATTAGATACAACCTCAAAAATTTGAACCAGAATCAAATTAAGATCAATATCTGATAAAATCTGTGTGGAAACGCATGATCTTTTTATCGTCCGGTCGGTAAGCCAAACTAGCAGATCGGCCTGCCGAACCTCCACAATCGAAAGGCCGAACTTAAAGATCGGCCTGCCAAACCTCCGATAAAAGATCCCTATGAATCTTTATTTTTCACCCGAGATTCTTGGAATAGAGCCTCAGTTTTAATTCAAATAACCCAATAGAGAAGTTATCTGATTAAAATAGTCATATCTTGATAATCTCTAAGAAAATAAATATTCTTGATAATTCAACAAGTTTATCTTAAATTAATTCAAAATTAACCCAACTATAAACAGACATAAATTATCTGATCCCGATAATTCAACAAGTTTATCTTGAATTAATTTTATCACAAAATTAATTTAACTAATAAACAAACATGAATTATTTGATTTTATCGAATTTCAGCCAATCTGGTAAATTTGACATAAGTCTCCAATTATTAGAAAAGCACATCGTATCGTTATAGGATTTTTGTGAGCTAGCAAAGGGGACCAAATGGACCTATATAGTTTAAGCTCCTGATAATTTTAAAACTCAGGATCCTAAATGTACATTTTGTAATTATCAACTCCAACGCTACTTTACTAAAAGCTTAGAGCTGTACTCTTGAACTATATAGAATTACGAAGCCCGAATAGCTAAGTCTCCATAACATATCATAATGTATCGTATCCCTATAGAATTATCCATAATCGGCCTAAGGACAAGGTTTATCTTACCTTCTCGATTATTTTTATCTTACGTTCTATTATCTCACCATCGAAAAAACTTACCATCTAAAGACAGTATACCATTCAGTTACACCTATGTATCCAAATGCTTGAGCGCTTTAGTTTTTCAATTATAGGATAACGCATATAAGAGGATATCACTACTCCGAAAGAGAAGCTATGGATTATATTTCTATGAATAACAGGTCTACGCTATCAAGAGTCATACCTCCAATGTATCAGCATGTGTACCACTATTAAAAATATGTATGTCACCCTTTGGTACATCAAAAGGCATAAGTCAAGACAACGAGCCCACTATTCATCTCAAGGTTAAGATACAATACAAATGATTGTCTAAAGTCAATTGATTTGCTAAGACCGAATTATTAATCCAAATCAATTCACTTTATATCCTGATCCGACATATCGTCACCTATAACAATGTGCCAATGTTTTTATTCGCAGAGTCCACCTTCGATGGCCAAGACAAACTATCTCCCAATAGGGATATAGATAACATAACAATCTTTACATGAATAAAGCACCTAACTTTATTCCCTTGATTGCGAATCTTATGATTTAGACCGTCACCTTAAGAATTATGTCTGCTGTATAATCTGTCCATCATATGCCCAATTCTTAAAAGTTAAGACCGACAGTCTCAGACTATTTTGTGCTTAATATACATTCAACAAATATAAACGTAAAGATGACAAGATTTGATATATATATAATAAATAAATTCTTTATTGGTAAAAATGTCTCCAAAAATATATTACATTTTTACTCCTTAGGGCATACACATTCAACATTTTGAACATTAGCCTTACTCAGGTGACTCAAGTGTGTCATTAGATGATCAGGATTGTTGACTCAGGTGTGTCAAATAACAAGATTGGAGACCCAACTTTTTTTTTTTTAATAAATGCAACCCATGTCACGAAAATTATACTATTCGTCTTGTCGATAGGCATCTCTCAAAAGTTGTTGGAATAGGTTCAATTGTCATCTCAAGAATCTAACACTTAATTCGGTGCTCCTTATTCTAAATCTCAATTGCAGTTTACTATCAATTAGTTAAACTGAACCGTGACTTGAACTGCATTATTGAATTCTCATCTAATATATTTAAATTTTAGGTCTTTAATTTAAGGAGAACGATTGGCAATGCTAAGGTGAGTTCAGGGCTCTACCTCCTTATAAATATTCTTCATTTGCAAGACAAGCCCAAACAACAAGTTATGTGTCCTTAAAGAGTCAATCAGATAAGAGCTCAAGTCCTACTTGTAATTCTAATAATGATAGTCTCGTTATGTTATGGCACTATCGCCTAGGTCGCCTAAATATTGTGTACCTAGAAAATTTTTTCCATCACTTTTCATCAATAAAAACTCGAAGTACTTTCATTGCAAGATATGTCAACTTGCCAAACATACTTGTAATTCATATCCAACTTAGATTTAAAAACCATTATAACCATTTGCATTAATTCATAGCGATGTGTAGGGACCATCAAGAGTTAAAAATTTGACAGGTACTAGGTGTTTTATTTCATTTGTTGATGATCACACTAGACTCACCTAGATTTTCTAGATGAAAGAAAAATCCAAGGTTAGCCAAATATTCAAACACTTTAACACTAAGGTTTATACTTAGTTTCATTAAAAAATCTAAGTGTTGAAAACAAATAATGCCAAAGAATAATTTAAGTCAGTCCTAGGAGATTATCTTTCGAGTTAGGGAATAATTCATCAAATCTCGTGTGTCAACACCCTTAAGAAAATGTTATCGTTGAGAGAAAGAATAGATCATTAATGTTCTCCACCCATGAACCAAAGTATTTTTGAGGTGAGGCAATCCTTACAACAATATATCTTATCAACAGAATGCTGTCAAGAGTCCTACACTTCAGAAGACCATGTCAAATCCTTCTCCATTCATTTTCAAACACTAGAGTAATTCAATTCCCACAAAAATCTTTGGATGCTCAATCTTTGTTAATATTTATTCCCATCATCATAGCAAGTTAGACCCAAAATCTGTCAAGTGTATCTTTATTGGTTATTCTCCAAATCAAAAGGGGTATGAGTGTTATTCTCCTATCACAAGAAAAGTATACAATTCCATGGATGTAACCTTCTTTGAACACCAGCCTTATTACCCCAAACCAAAAATTCAGGGGGAGAGCATGCAAGAATTTCAGTTGTAGGAAATAAAGAACAATGAACATCCTTCCCTGCCTATTCAATCAGCCCAGTACGTTCCAAAAGTTCCAAGAATGGTTATTTATGAAATTGACTCTATGAGTCATACCACCGAGAGTCAAAGTCAATCTAGCCTTGGCTCACAAACTTCTTCATCTTCACTCCTTCAATGCATGCAACATGTGTAAAGTTACCAAGAGGTAGAGCCATTAACACATCTAGAGCACATCTATGACCCCAATCCGAATCCAATGTCAAATGAAATTTCCTCAAGTGAGACTATTTTTGAGAATTTAAATAATGATGATCTCTATTAGTCCATTGCACTAAGAAAAGGAGTAAGATTCATGCATTAAGCATCCAATATATAATTTAATTTCATATAAAGGATTTTCCTAGTATTTCGTGCGTTTGTCACTTCACTTGATATAGTACAAATCCCAAATAATATACAAGAAACACTCAAAGTCCTAGAATGGAGGAAAACTGTATTGGAAGAAATTCAAGCCTTAGAGAAGAATCGAACCTAAGAGGTCTTAGAGCTCCCTATAGGAAACAAACCAGTCTGGTGCAAATGTGGACAAATTCAAGGCCAGATTGGTTGCTAAGGGATACACCTAGTCTTATGGGATTGACTATCAGGAGGCATTCACTCCAGTTGCCAAACTCAATAAATCCAAGTTCTTCTCTCATTAGCAACCAACTTGGACTGGCCTCTCCACCAACTTGATATCAAGAATGCATTTCTTAATGGGGATTTAGAAGAGGAAGTGTACATGAAATTCCCACTGTGTTTCGAGGATTAAGTCAGTGCAAATAATGTTTGCAAATAGAAAATCCCTTTATGGACTTAAATAGTCCCCTCAAGCTTGGTTTGGTAGGTTCACCAAATTTGTGACTACAAGTAGATCATACTCTTTTTTAGGGCTGGCAATTCGTGTTCGCGTGTCGTGTTCGTGCTAACACGTTTATAACACGACACAATTAGACTAAAAACGAACGTGACATAATTAATAAACGTGCCTAAAATATAAACACGAACACGACACACCTATAATACATATAACACGGCACGACACGATTAAAAAAATAAATATTTAATTTTTTTAAAGTCAAAATAAATTATAAGACTTTAAATATTAGTATAAATCTTATAATAATTTTTAATTATTAAATATTTTAAATTGTATTTTAAAATTTTTTCTTCAATATTTAAATTATTTAAGATTTTAAACTGTATTTTTATTTTTTTCTCATTAGAGAAAAACTGCTTTGAAGCCATAGAGGGAATGCATGCGTTCAACGGCAAAGTGAAGCATTATATTAGAGAGGAGTAGAGAGAAATCTCATTTCACTTTCAATGTGGGATTTTCAGTCTCAAAAACAAAAAAGTATAATAAATATATTAAAAGCTATTATTAATTATCAAATGATAGCCAGCATGGTGGTTGGTAATGCAAGAAACCTCCTTTAGGTTCAAGGTTCAAATTTTGAACCTCTCAAATTCTTAATTTTTTTTTATTTTAAGTTTAAACGTGCTATAAACAGAGGGGTCATGTTGTGTTGTAGACGGATTGTGCCGTGTCGTGTTGACATATTTACTGTACGTTTAATTAAACGTGTTAAAGTGTGTTAAACATGCTAGCACGAATCTAGCATGTTTATTTTCGTGTTATTTGTGCCAAAATATTTATGACCCAATTAATACATAGTAGTCCAAACTCATTTATATCATGTCGTTTTCGTATCGTGTAATCGTGCCGTGTCCAAAATTGTCGGCTCTAACTTTTTTTGTCAAAAGTTCACCTGAAGGCAAGAAAGCAATCTAGATTGTCTACACAGATGACATTGTACTAAAAGGTGACTTTAAAGAGGAACTAACTAGATTAAAAGAGTTCTTAGCAAGGAGTTTGAAGTAAATAACTTGGGGTATTCAAAGTACTTTATTGTCATGGAAGTAACATAGAATTTTTGTGTCTTAATGTAAATACATCCTAGATATACTATAAGAAACTAGAATGCTTGGCTGTAAACATGCAGATACTCCTATGGACTCAACAAAGAAGATTAGAACTACCAAGGATAGTGCACCAGTTGATATGAGGAGATATCAAAGATTTGTGGGGAAGCTGATTTATCTCTCATACATTCAACCAGATATTGGTTTCTTAGTTAGTGTAGTAAGCCAATACATGAATAATCCAACAAAAGAGCATATACAGGCTGTCGACAGAATTTTGAGGTACCTTAAGATGACACTAGGAAAAGGATCTAACAGTAAAGAAGTTGAACTCTACTCAGATGCTGCTTGGGCTGGAGATTGCATACCAAAGATCCACGTCAATCTACTATTTATATATAGGGAAACCTTGTGACATGAAGAAGTAAAAAGCAATCTGTAGTCTTAAGGAACAATGCAGAAGCAAAGTTCAGAGCATTGACACTTGGGATTTGTGAAGGAATGCGATTAAAGAGATTACTAGAAAATTAAATTTTTCAGTCCAAAAATCATTAAAGATGTGACATGATGATCAGGTTGCTATAAGCATTGCAAAAAACCCAGTTCATTATGACAGGACAAAGCACATTGACATAGATTATCACTTCATTTCAGAGAAGGTAGAAAAATGGATAGTTCAGTTAATCCATGTTCCAACAAGCTCTCAAACTATAGATATCCTTACAAAAGCTCTCCTCAGGACTAACTCTGATATTTTGACCAACAAGTTGGGCATGATCAACATATACAACCTAGCTTGAGTAGGTTCTTGGAATTGTGTTGGTTACTTACCTTATTTAGTTGCTTAATTTCTAATAATGAGATTTGGAAGAGTATTGCATGATTTTATTGTTTTTATTCTGAGTTATTTCCCCTAGGTTAGAGCCCAGATTTGGCTTGAACGGGTGAGGATGAAAGACAAGAACTAAGAATAGTGTTAGGGATAGAGTTAAATTCTTATCCTCGAGCCATAGCAAGATGGGTTTTGCATTGCACCCCCTTCATCCTTCTATATATATATATATATATATATACACACACACACACACACACTTATATATAGAAATAACTTTTGAACTTCATTAGTTCTTTTTAATAAAAAAAAGTAGCTACTAACTACTAGTTACCATTCATTTTATAGTAAGTTTGACAATCTCAGTTTCAACAAAAACTTTTAATTGCTATAGTGTCAAAAAAAAGTAAGCTATAGTGTAAAGAAAAAGTATGCTACAATGTAAAGATCTCACATACTATAGTGTCTTTAACCAAAATTGATTCAAACCACACTTCTCAATCATCCTATTACGTAAAAGGGTAACTACAAATTAATAATCTAAATCACAAAATAATATTTCTTGATTTCCTGTATATACTTATTAATTTTTTAAACATTAACCTAGACTATTATGAACGAGAATCTACGTTGATGTTTTGATGTGTTCAAAATTATTTTAGGTTATGTGTTTATTATTGTGTTTGATCAGGTCACTTGTAATGTTTCCATTTGATTTTGGTTTAAATTTATATTGAATTTCTGGTTTATTTTTGTTGTAAGTTTCTATTATTTTGCATTTAAAAAAAAAAAGTTTATATTATTTTGAAATGCATAGTCGTATTAGATGTGGAATAAGATAGGTAAGAGAAAGGTCCCCCAAAGTAGAATCTAAACACCAGCCCTGCCTCTCTTTAAGCGAGGATGAAGGTGAGGATAGGGCTGGCTTTGAAGATAGAAGGTTAAGTCCTCAAAAAGTCCAATTTTCATGACGTATTGGTCTAACAAGATCAAATGAAAGGCTCAATCCATTAAATACAAGATTAGTGTATAGAGCGTGTGAATAGCATAATAAACCCAGATGATATAAATAAACACCAACTCATAAGGATATTATGTCGCCCTATTTAATAAATTGACCGTTTAAGATAAAAACTAAACCTACGTATTTAAAAAGTTCAATTTTTATTAGCATATTTATTATTACTACATATTCATAAAAGCATATAACCACGTTAGATACAAGTACGATAAATTATTTACCAAGTATTTGCATTTTTATTTTAATTTCTTTTATTCTTTTGCCAAGTAAAGTTTCTAACACTCTTATCCTTTCTGTGCTTAGCCAGCGGAGAAATATCCAAATATATTTTCTAAAAATTCGTTCCTCGGAAGGTAATTTGAATATACATTAATATATGATTCACAAGTGTGTGTTGGTATAATACATATGCCTATGGTTTTGATGGTAACTTCAATATATATATATTAATAGGTATTATTGTTTTAATCTTGTTATATAAATCAAACAATTATTACAAAGTTGGTTGTTGAAAAAAAAATGTGGCAATTAATAAGCATTTAGTTTAAAGATCTCATTACCTGTGACCTGAGTGAGCAACTTGACCTATTGACATAGCCTTCTTAAAAACGTTAAAACCGTTTTATATACATAATAAATATATAAATATGTGTGTGTGTGTGTGTGTGTGTGTGTGTGTGTGATATTATATGAGACCGGTTACAAGTGTCAAATATGTTGACGTATAATGTTGCAAAATGGTTTGATCAAAGAAAAAAGAAAAGAACTTATATTATAAAAATAGAAAAAATTGCAAAATGACAGAGAAAAAGTGATTGAGTGCTTAAAAAAAAAACTGATAGACTGCCTTAAAAAAAAAAAAGATAAAGTGCCCTTCAAAAGAAAAAAGCGAGTAGAGTAGCATTGTTGCAATTAAAAGGCCGCTTTTATTTTTATTGGGAAGCGAGTTGATTATGTCATAAAAAAAAAAAAAAGGAACCAGGAGAGTGATCTTCGCCTTACTTAACTTTTTAATTTTTAGCTTTCGACATTTCTATATTAATTATTAAAAATTGTGAAAAATAATCTTTTAATTAATGCTTAAAGATTACTTGGTTGATTAACCTTCTATATATAACAAGTCATATAAAACACCAATCATCTAATGTAATTAAGTTATGCATTTAATATTTATAATTTGATTAGTAACCACGATGAAACCATAAACAAAAACTCCTCCACACACACATATATAATACTATTCTCGATCGGATGCGTTGATGTATCAAATGAGATTTTTTATGCAGGTTTCCCTATTTCTTGCCTTGCTTTTGTATATCAGCTTTTGCACTGGGCGTAGCTATTGCTTGTTTGTGGCTTCCGGTATATCCCTTATAGTTTCACCTGCTTTTTGTCATTTTGGATATCATACGTATTACTGATCGACAATTGTCCCTAATATCATAACTGGGATTCTCTCTCTCTCTCTCTCTCTCTCTCTTTACTCAAAATTACTAACAGGAAACAATACATAAACACGATGGAAATAATAGATCATCATCAAATGGTGAGTCGATTGAAGGGTTAGAAACCGCAATATCTCATCAAAAAGAGGAAAAAACTGAAATACTCGAGCGAAAGTCTAATAAGAGCCTTTTAAAGAATTGGCCCTTAATGTCTTCAATCATTGCTTATTGTGTTTTCTCACTTCATGACATGGCATACTCAGAGGTATTATAAATTAATTTCAATATACTTTGTTTAACTTGAGATTTTCTTCCTCCTTATCTTGTTTTTGTTGCTAGAAAGGTGGGATTTATTTTCTTCCTTATAAGTCAACAAGTATCTTAAGACATCCTCGAAAAAAAAAAAGTTATCTTAAGAAGTATCATTAAATTTCAAATCTTTATTCTATATTAAGTAACTCTTTTAATCCTCTCCTTCTATTTCCTTCTCTATTACTTTATTTGCACGTTAAGTGACAAACCGAGTTTTCTGCTACATATAGATTTTCTCATTATGGGCTGTGAGTCCAACAAAATTTGGTGGCTTGAATTTCTCAACGGAGGATGTTGGTGAAGTTCTTGCAATTTCAGGTACGCTTTTCCAAGCATTGTCACAAATCCGTGCAAGTCAATCATTTGTAGATCAGATCAATATCATTTCATACTGGTCTATGTCACTTTCTGGAATATGTGGATCGTTTTGGTCACAAATTTAAGTACTATGTAATTTACATATATATGTCTTTTGCGTTTTGATCATTATGTAATATGTCGATTATTTTTTTCTTTTTTCTCGTGAAAGTATACATGTTTAAAAGGGGCAGAGTCATAAAAATTTGTCAGCCAGATGGGCACGTGATGGAATAAAATACAAATTTTAAAAGGGGCATAATAAAATTATAAGATGGCGAAACACAACATTTATAAAATTTCATATACAAAATTAAACAAAAAAAGTTTAGGGTGGCCGGCGTCAGTGGCACAGCTCCTCCCATAACATGTTTAGGGTTTGTTTAAGCATATAAATTAACCACGCTATTTCTTACTTTGTCCACTTCATTTCTAACATGTCTCATTTTCCTATATCAAAGAACTTATCACATGTTTATTCAACATTTTGGCCATGTTTATAAATTAACCACGCTATTATTTACTTTGTTCACTTCGTTTCTAACTGCATGTTTCATATTTATTCATCATCAAAAAAACTTATCACATGTTTATTCAACTTATATTTAGGTCATTTTTGTTTGTACTAAATACATAAACATTGCTGATCTAATTATACGATACTACCAAATATGCGCTTAGGTTTCGGTCTTCTTGCATTCCAAAGCTTTCTATATCCGTACGTGGAAAAACTTGTTGGTCCCGTAATGGTTTCTCGCATTGGAGGGGTAATTCTCTGAGCTCCTTGTCGCATTACTGGATCAGTTTTGTGTATTTTTTCCGTTGCGATTATGTGTGGTAAAATACTTGTTTTCCTGCTCATTTTGGGTTTTGGGTTTTTTTCTTTGTTTGTCAACAGGTTATATCCATACCTTTATTGGCAAGTTACCCATATATAACCTTGTTATCGGGGGTTGGTCTCTGGCTGACGCTAAATTTAGCATCTTTGATAAAGAATGTCTTATCTGTAAGTTGAAATATGCAAATTTTACCTTTTTTATTTAAAAAAATACATGTTCACCTTTTATACGTTATAGAAAATAAATAGCAATAATATTGATATTTGTTTTTTAGCACTTTTGCCATTTTAACTTTTTGGGCTGTGACTAGTTACTTTCAACTTTTAGTTTTTCCGCTTTACGTTCTCAACGTGGAGGCCTATTTTTTATGGGTCAAAAAGTTGAGGACCTAGGTTGTGAAAATTATACACTCTATTTGGATCGAGGTGAACGATGGTTTTTTTGTTTGCTAACTTAGCAATCTTCAGTAAAATGTGGCTCATTGCAACAATGTGGCAAGTTGAGCTCTTAAAGCAAAAAATAAAAAATAAAGATTTGTTAAGTTCCAAATTCAGAGTGGTCTTTCCTCAAGCTAATGCAAATAGTTTGTTTTTGCAACGTATTTTCCTACTCAAAAAGATCTCCCTCAACGGTCCATGACTTTTATTGACATTCTTACTTTAGTTATTTAAATAGAGTGCGTAATTTTCAAACCTAGCCCTCTATCCGGTTTCCAATTTGACCTTTTATTGTCTAACCAACAACTTCTAATTTGTGTGACCAGATTACTATAGTCACTGGCTTGTTCCTTCTGCAAAACAGAGCTGTGGTAATAATTCTTATTCTTTCTCGATATTTAAGCATTAAATTCAGAAACGGTCCATGACTTTTATTGTCATTCCCACTTTAGTCTCTGACTTTCAAAACACCCAAACTTAATCTTTGATCTGTCAGTTTATTTTAATTTTAGTGCTTTCTAACAGTTAGGTTTTAATTAAAATAGACCAAGAAATAAATAATAATATTTAGTTAGCAAAGTGTTATTTTACATTTTTAATGTCAGTATAACATGGACATTTTGTGTTCTATTGGTAAAATACTATTTTCTATCAACATTACATGCACATTTTTTCTTTTTTTACACCTAGCTGATAGTAATGACTTGAGACTAAGGCTTCATTTTGGAAGCTTGTTAAAAAAACAAAGTTGAATTTGTACAATATAAAGTTCTCACATGTCACAGTGAAAAGCAAATGATTGCTATAGTGTAAAGCTCTCACATATTATAATTTTTAAGTTCCAATTGATTTTCCAAAAACATTTTGAATCATATATTTTCAAAGTCAGAGACTAAAGTGAAATTGAGTATAAAATACAAGGATTAGAGAAAAAAAGTAAAATAGTTCCTTGTAAAGTCAGAATTTCTTATTAATCTGTGATACTATTGCTTCGTGAATGTATCAATTAATTGATAACGCATGCACACAATATTTTAACATCAGGACCAAGAACAAAGAGGTGCTGCTAATGGCATCGCAATGACTGCGATGTCTCTTTTCAAAGCTATTGGTCCAGCTACAGCTGGTGCCTTGTAAGTCAGCCCTTTTTATTTTCCTCATTCTCTTTTCCTCTTTTCTTTTTCTTCGGGTCCCTACCCCTATTCTCATTTATCTTAAAAGGAACGTCATGGTGAAATTGTGTATAAGAAGTGGTTCTAGTCCTGACAGTAGTAATTTAAGCTTCTGAATGTGTGTTTGTTTTCCCTAAATGCTTGCTTATTAATGTTGAATAATATGAAAATATGACGCTTTAATTTTTTAGTACCAGGGATAGCAAAATCGAAGAAAATAAACTAAAAACAACACAGAAAATTTTTAATGGTTCCACACCCATTTTTAACTAATACAAAATTTTATTATGATTAAAAAGATTACAAAAGAATCATACACCTTTCAAATTTATTTTGAGAAAATTACATGCCATGCCACACTCTTAGAAAGCGTGTTTATTTATGCCATATTTGAAAAAGTTGTGTCACTACTGCTTAAACTACATATATAAGTAGGTGATACTTGAACATGAATGACTTTTATTTAAAAAACTTTCAAAAGGATGGATTTCTGAAAATTTTCCATTTATTTTCTTGTTCTTTTTTCTCTAATGTCTTTGATAGCCTTAAAATCTAGGCTGCTCAATATAACCTAATTAGCAACGGAATAACCTTATTTACAACTTGACTTGATTCATATAAATTTTTTTACTGTAGTTGCGGGGAGGGAGAGATTCCTGTTCAAATTTAATTTTTCTTTCCTTTTTTTTTTCAGTTCAATTCTAATTGTAATTGATTTTTTACCAGATCTTATTCAACGTGTTTGTCTCAACAGGTTCTCTTGGGCTGAAAAACGACTTGATGCCTCCATTCTTCCAGGTGTGTTTCTATATATCAAACAGCTTTCAATAGATTCAACCCAAAAAAATAAAAAAGAAAAGAAATTGCTTTTGGCAGACCCAGAAAAAATTGAAACACATTTTTAGAAATTTCATTTTTTTTTTTGTCTAAAAACCCTACAAGGAAAAAAATTAAAACAAAGTTTTTCAATTTCAAAAAATAATTTTGTAGTTTTAAAAATAAAAATAAATTAAGAAATAATTAAAATTAAAAAATATAGTTATATAATTAACCTTTAAATTTCAATTTATGCAGGTGTCCAGATGGTTTTCTTCGTCCTTATCGTCGTCGAAGTAATCGGAGTGCTAATGACGTTTAAGCCATTTCTAGCAACGCCATGAAGTACATAGGAGATAAATATTGCTTGATGAAATTAATACTGGGTTCAGCTAGTTTCATGCAAAAGTACATTGAAGGAAATCATTCCATGTTCCTATTGCATATTGTTTTAGGATGCTTCATTCCAGGCATAAGTTGCATCCCAAAATATTGAATATATACTCAGCAGTAGATTATTAACTCGCTAAAATGTGATTTATTTATTTATAAATAAGTCAATTATAAACACTTGTAACATCTTCTCAAGTTAGGGGCAAAAAATACATTGTTCATTCTTTAAAAAGAAAAAGGTTTTGACACTTTTATCTCCTAAATTTTGACTAGCTTTATTAGCACTGAATTTCTAATCACGACAAATATGAGAATATTCAAATCAACTTTCCTCCACTGCTAAAATTTAGGGTTCAACGTTAAGAATACAGTTTCAACTGTTTGGACTTTTACTGTAACTAGTTAGAAACACACGCCACATGCATTAAAGATAAGATAACATAGCATAATATAGTATAACATAATATAATATAATATAATAAACACATTCTAAAATGTATATAAGATTATTAAAATAAAAAATAGGGAGGGGATGCATAACATTATACAAAGAGAAAAGGGGAAAAAAAAGAGAGAGATAGGATAAAAAAAAGAGAAAGGAAAAATAAAGATGAAAAAAGGATAGAAAATAAAAAAAAAAGAGGGAAATTGAGAGAGCGACAGTTGTCACATGTTAGTTAGTAAGTTCTAAGGGAGCCCTGATTAAGCTTACTAAAAGTGTAGTTGTTATCGAGTTTAGTAATGAGCAATGGTCATCGCAGAGGATTGAACTTAATCAATTAATTGTTAATATTCTAATTAATTAAAAAAGAGGGGTTTTGGTTTAATTAACTAAATTATTAATATCAAAGAAAACAAAAACAAATAAATAAAATTAGAGCAAAGTTCACAAGATCGTAAATAATAATGATGAAATTGGTTAAAGGTTCATTCTCCATTGCTAAACAATAATTATACAATTAATCACAGAATTATCCGTAATTTTAGATCAAAAATCGAAATTACTAACTACAGATAGCAATAAACTTCGCTATCTTAATCTTTCCTTACTTTGTTGTTAAATAAAACAAGTTCTTTATTTAATCTCTTTCTATTAAATAACCTAGTACAAGCTCTCTAGATTCAATTCAATAGAAGCATTGTATTAAGAAAGATATGTTGTTCTACAAGCTTTGTCTATTTAACCTAGATTATGTTTTATACCACAAACTCACAAAAGCCTCTCGCAATTGTAAACTATAATTTGCAAATAAGGACTAGAAAGACAAGAAAATTACAGATTAAGTCTCCTAATCTAGCGATAGATTAAATTCAAGTCCTATTTTGTTGGCCATCCAAACAAAACAAGAAAATAGTTATAAGCAATAAAAATAGAAGGACATAAACAATTTTTATTGGGAGAATTGGTTTATGAAAATATCAATTATATAACCATATCTAAGGTTTTAAAATCACCCTTAATTAAAAAGAACTTTAGCCTAGCATAATTATAAAATTAAACAACAAAAAGTAAATTAAAAAAGTCTAGAGTTCAAAAGAAAAAAGGAGAGGATAAAAACTTGTTGTTGATCTTGAAGAAATCTCCACACAGATGAATCTTCTTGAGACTCAAGAGAATTCTCCTTGCTTCATTCTTTTTCTCTCGAAGGATGGTTGGAAAATTGTGATAAAACTAATGTCTTTTGTGTTTCTAAATGTGGTATTTATAGATTTACATTATGGGGATAAAAAAGAGTAAGTTAAGACCCTTTTTAGACTAAAAATCGAAGCAAAACATGGGGACACATGCAAGGGCTCCAGTTTTTCGTGTGGGGGCGCGCATTGCAATTTTGCACTTTGGATCAGCATGTCTGGTGCATTGAGGCACCACTCCAAGGCGCTAAGGCGCCAAGGTTCTGTCCCTCGGTGTGAGGGCACCACTTTAACTCTAGGTTAACTTCTAAAATAGATAAGTGAAATTCTTGGGCTCCAAATCTTCACTTTTATCTATTTTTAATTTCGTTACCTTAAAAGACCTACAAAATACAAAAAACACATAAAATACTAGAAAATAAAAAAAATTACAATTAAAACATAAGGAAAAATGATAGAAAATTAATGTAAAATTAAACAATATCAAAATTTCTCCATACTTAACTTTTGCTAGCCCTTGAGCAAAACCTAAATAAAAATAGAAAGAAAAGAAACAAGAGCCATTAACCTTCAAACCTTTAGTCTTATAGAACAATAAGAGATGCGGACTTGAAATCAAACAAGAACTAAGCTAAATCCATCATCAATCTAAAGCTAATCTATTCCTACAATAATTATACTCAGTGTGTGCGAATAGCCAATGTCAATGATTATTACGCTATGCCCTTAACAAGGAAAATCTCATAAACCTTGAAACAACAATTCCCCACTTTCTAATGAGGATGTCAAACATCATACACTCTTCCTTTGGTATGAGTCTCCACTACGTCAAAGGCACCACTTGAAATCAAAAGGTCTTCAATATAGCTTGTAGCAGGACTAAGAGGAAGTGGCTAAAAAAGAGATATAGATATCACAAAGATCCTAAAAACTTCATGGAGCTTGAGACATCATAAAATTTTCAAGGGACACTCCTAAAAACCTGTAAAAGTAAAAAAGTAGGCCTAATATCATTGTGTTGGTCCTTTGCTTCATTATAACCAATATTGGAACATCCAAAATAAAGATAGGAAAGCTCAAGATATTTTAAATTGAATTTTATTTCTTTCTTTATTTCTTTTGATTTTTTTTAAACATTTTTTCTCTTTTTTCTTCTTCTTTTCTTTGTATTTTGATTTTTTTTTTTTTACCTTGAGCTATCTTTTTCTTGTTGATTTGATTCCCTCCCCCAAACTTATCTTCTACCCCTAACCCAATTTTTTGCAGAATTCTCCTTGTACATGAAATAAGTCCCCAGTGCTCCAATTCATCTTTAGAGCAAGGGTAACATATAAATATAAATGAGTTAGGTGATAAGATATGGTTAGCCAAAGAAAAGGTCCTACATGACAGCTCAAATTGGCTTACTAGCGGGATGGATTATTGGAGCATCAATTAGGGCTCTGGTTGATTTGGTCTTGGTGATAGAGGTCCTAGTGCCTCAGTCATTTACCAAGTTATGCTTAATCAGCCGTTTGCCTCAAAATATATTTTGAAAAGTTTTAATGTATCAACCCTTACATGTCAAAATAAAAATGATAGTTAAAGTAAGGGGTAAAAAAAGCTACTCATCTTAACATCTTATCTCTATATCGAATAACATGGCTATTATGCGAAAAGATGTGAATTTAATTATCATAAAAACATATTAAATACAGAATGACATCAAGACTCAAATTTATACTCATAATCTTTTAAGGCTATAAAAATTAATGCTCAATTCTCATCAATGAAGTTGGAAGGCATCCTAAGACTCAAAAACAAAGAATTCTAGGTAAAAAAATTTTTGCTTCGTTCATTTTAATATTTTTTTAGTTTTTTTGGGCAAAAACAAGACATTCTGAAACATTCTAGATCCTTCCCCCCACACTTAATCTGTATATTGTCTCAATGTAAGACTAAGCATAGAAGAAAAGAAACAAACTAAGCAAACAGAACAAATAAAATAAGACAATTAAAAACAATAAAAGATAGAGTGGAGGAGAGTAAGAAAGATTAAATCTATTTTGGTGCGCTCTTCATCCATTGGGTTACTTCCCATTAAGCGCTTGATTTATTGTCCTCAGCTTAACGTACTCCTTGCTTTCATCCCCCATCTTGACGGAAACATATAATCTCCCCCTTAAACTCTATGATTAGTGTTCCCTCATCTACATCAATTTGCTCCAGGACGTCTTCAAGAATGGTTTCCAAGGAGTATGGGTGTTGGATTAAGTGAGGACTCATCCTCCATATAAAGCACATAAAAGTATGCAAAGAAGACCAATTGATGAGACTATAAAATTGTACATTTTAGAATGCTTAAATCATTTTTATGCTTTTATTTTTCATTAAATCCTTTAATTAATAGCAATTTTATGTTAATAAATATTTTTGTGTCTTAGTGTGTAAATGTATCTAAAAATGTATTTCAATGTGTTGTTAATATTTTTGGTAATGTTTAGAATCATTTCGATGCGTTAAATAAAAAAATAATTTGTAAATGATTAAAACAATAAAAATAATATTCTGTAATTCTATTTTGAGTCTTAAAATGAAATAAGTTTTTAGTTTGTAAATATGTTTTATAATATTTTTAGTAATTTCTAAAAATATTCACAACTCTTAGATAATATATCTGTTAAGGTTTATTAATTTTAGAAGTTTTTATCTATTTTTAGTTTGTTTTATGTGTTTAATAGTAAAATAAATATTTAAAAAATTATTGTAAAAATTATATCTGTAAAATAATTAATTTTAGTTTATTTATTTTTTTTTAGATTTAAAATCTAGAGAAAAAAAGAGCAAAACGGTGCAAAAAGGGGTAAAAACGGATCTCAAATGCATAAAAAATAAAAAAAGAAATTAAACATAAAAATGACACATTCAGGCCACGCATCCTTGATCAGTCACCGGATCCCATGGAGTGCATTACACGTGTGCCTGCCTTAATAGCAGTCGATTCAGCTTATCAAAGACCTATCCTACGGTTGTCAGCATGCCAGATCAGCTCTCGAATCCGTGTCATTGCTGTAGTCTGAGTTTGCGTATCTGAAGGTCCAGAATGAGGCACTCCATTGTATTTTGCGCTAAAATTAGCACAATAATGAGCAGAGATCACCCGGAGAAAGAAGAAAAGAAAAAAAATATCAACCATTGATTCTCAATTTTTGGTGGGGCAACGATAATAAAATTAAAAAAAGATTAAATATTGCATTCGCATAGGATACAACTAAAGAAATAAAAAAATAAAAAAATATAAAATAAACATAATATAATAAAAAATTAATAAAAAATATATAAACAGTATTTTTTAAGCTCTATATAAATCCACCCCCTTAGATGCATTCTACGGCCATTTGGTCCCCCTTCTCTCCTTTCTTTGTTATTTTTCTCAATTGTTGAGTCTTTGACTTAGCAGTGCCTTCTTTTACCAGGAGATACTGTTAGAGTATTCCTCTAATCTCACTTTTAGTTTAGAATAATGCCCATATTAGTGTAGAAAGTTTGGTGAAGCAAAGAGATGATCTTGTATGCATAGTACTCTGGTATAGATTTTAATTCTATTCTATTTTGTGATGTTCTTATTTTTATGGAATAAGTTATATTTTTTAAGCCTTTAATAATTATTGTTAGTGTTATTATGATGCTTGTTTTTACATAAATTTAGTCATGTTTTGTTTATGTAATTTAATTGTGTTGCATAATTAATATTAATAATAATAAAATAATGCATAATTTTATGGAATGTCTTTTACTACAATATGACTTGTTATGTTGTCGATTTTAGATATTTTGTAAAAATTAAAGTAAAAATTTATTCCATTTAAATATATTAATGTTCATTTGTTATTATTTTTTTCATCTTAAAATTATGTTAATTATAATTGTAGTGACAACAATTATAGTTTTCAGAATTAGTGCACAAAATTACTAGTTAATGGTAATTATTTTGCCACTTTTTACAAGAAAATCTTTACTGCATTATATCTTACTATATTGTTGCCTTTGGTTGACTTATAAAATTAGTAAAAGTGGGTAATTAATGAGACAAAATAGAATAAATCAAATGCTTTAAATAATTATTTTGAGAAAATTCCATATTAATTATGAAACATACAAAGAATTCTCAAAATTTTACCATTTCAATTTTATGTTTTAATAATCTTATTTTAAAGTTCTCAAAAATATTTGTTTTCTTTTAAATGTTGTTTTGAAAAATTCCTTTACCATTTTTAATCACAAATTTTTAATCTTTCAAAAACCTACCTCCCTGTGGATAAGATAATGTTTTTATACTACATACATCTGCATTTCGAGAATCATTTTAGGCAATACAACACCAATCTATTCACCTATACCAAAACATCTTCCACAACTCCCAATGGGTAAATATTAGATCAATTGGCAAGTTGAAGAATTATACTGGTTTCCTTAAGTGTACTGATATTTAAAGAAGCATATATAGAATATGGAATTACATTAATCATTGCTGCTAAATCTATTAGGGCTTTATCAAACCTGATGTTACCAATGGTACAAGGCATAGTGAATGTACCTCGATCTTTGCACTTTAGAGGAAGCTTCTTTTGCAGCATCGCTAGCATATTTTTCCCTACACCTATTATGTTATTATCCTTTAGTTTCTGCTTGGTGATGCACAATTCTTTGAGGAGCTTAGTACAACTAAGACACTTGCTTTATGGCATACATGAGTGGTTTGTTTACCTGGACCATGCAAAATCTCTCCAAAATCTCATTCTCATGTTTCTTTCCCTTAGATTTTGCTAATACACTTTGAAAATGAGGACGGGTAAGAAGTTGAGGGATTGTCAGTGGGATAGACGGCCTCATCTTTCTTATTAAGTACTTTCTCTGTTTATGCTCTCTTTTCTTCCACATGTGGCTTTTGTGGCGGATTCTCTAGTTGTTACCCACTTTTCAACGTGATGGCACTAATGTTCTCTCTTGGATTAACCACAATTTGTGATGATAACTTTCCAAAAATTTGCCTCAACTTGCTCATAGCATTAGCCAATTGGCCCACTTGATTTTGCAAACTTTGGATGCTAGCCTTTGGCTTTTGTTGAAATTGCAATGTGTTAGAGCCAAAGCCTTAACAATTTCTTCAAGAGACATACCTGAATTATGTGGAGCGAGTTGGTTCAAGGCTTGGAATGGTTGCTGCAATGATTGAGTGTAGCCCGATGGTCGGTTTATCATGGGATTTGGAGCCACGATTGTGGATTCCTTTCATAGCTTAAATTAGGATAATATAGGTGTTGGAGAATGGGTCATCCTTTCTTTGTTGCCCTAGGAATCCACCTATGTCAGCTTGCTCTATATTGCCTTCTTACATTGTTAGGCATATGTTAGTAGAATGGCCCATTGTGAAATAAATTCCACACATTTTTGCTTGTTACATATTTCCCATGGTCAAGTGTTGCACAAGTTAAGTGAGGTGAGAAAGTTGTTGTTCTTTTATAATAGAAGTGGTACCAAATTCATTCACTTTCTTGGGTAATGGTGGTGGTAATTTGTTTCGATAATAGAATTGTTGAAAGTTAGCTGCCATGTTTAAAATTGGTGCTCTTGTAGCTTCGAGAGTTTTGTCAACTAGTACTCCTCCACTTGTGGCATCAATCTATCAATCTTTCTCTGATCCATTGGCATAAAGATACTCATATAAATATTGGATAAGAAGTTGTTTACTTATTTGATGATGAAGACAACTAGCACATAACTTCTTGAATCTTTTCCAATACTTATAGTGTGTCTCTCTATTGTATTGGCAGATGCCATATATCCCCTTCCTAATGGTTGCATTTTTGGATGTGGAGAAATACTTCTCTAGGAAGAGTTTTTTCATCATGTTCCATGTGGTGATGGTGCTAGAAGGTAAGTATTATAGCCAAACCTTGGCGGAGTCCGTTAGAGAGAAAGGAAAAGCCCTTAGTTTGATTTGTTCTTTAGACATTCTTGTCAGTCTCATGCTCGAACATATCACATAGAAGTTCTTAAGGTGCTTGTATGGGTCGTCATCTACAAGACCGTAGAATGTAGGAAGGAGATGTATTAACCCCAACTTATGTTCAAATGGAGCCGTACAGGTGGGGTATCCAATGTAAAGTTGTTGTTGATTAAGAACTAGAGCCGCTAACTCTTTAAGTGTTTAGTTGTTTGGCGACATCTCCTCTTGTTTTTGGGGTTGCATCGAGTGTTCGGAAGAATCACTCGATGATGGAGGGGACAAAGTTGGATCATGCTTGATGTCGGATGAAGATTCCACAAACTTTCTAATCCTTAGAAGTCTTCATCAAGTTTAACTACCACTATTGTGTTTTCTCATTTTTTTTCTCCTCCCTTTGATCCATATCATTTCCCTAGCATAATGAAGGAAATGTATTTTGAAACTTTTTGAAGTAAATATTCTGTTTTGAAAATATTTGTAGTAAATGACGGATTCACAATGTAAATAACTTATTTACTATATAAGTAAGAAATATTTACATTGTAAACAAGGGGTAAATATTTTTTTTTGTATCATTAATTCATTTATTACGTAAATAAAAATTATTTACACTACAAATAAAGGATAAATAATTATTCACACCATAAATTTGACGTTTACTACAAATATTTTCAAAACTTGCTATTTACTACAAATATTTTTGAAAAAGTTACATTTTCTACAATTTTTATATTTCTCCTCGATAAAAAGACCAAAATACTTTAAATAACACATATTTGCCTAATTTTAATCCAAAATATTTAGTAACAATAGTATCTTTATATTTATTGAAAATGACATGTTTTAAACTTTCTCATAAAAGTGGTAGAATTAAAAAAAAATAATATTTTAAAGTTTCTCATAAAAGTAGTAGAATTTAAAAACAACACTACAGAAATAACGTTTCTCAAATTGATCCAAGAAAATGAGAACATGAATCTATATATTTGGAAAAATGCATAATTATTTTTTAATGTTACGTTAAACAAAAATTCTTCAAGTTCAAAGTTAATTTTTCTAATTCTAATTGAAGGAACCTTGCAAATCACAATGTGAACTATGGGTTACGGCTATATTTTCCACAGGAAAATGCTAAATAATCTTTTTTTTTTTTTTTCCAAACATGTTACGTTTTAGTTTTTTTCATGGCCAAACCTAATGCTTTTAAGTTGCTCGTCTATGTACTCATTGCAAACATTTATCACATATGAATCGCATTAAATTCCATGTAGGACAAATAATAGACGTGCTCTTTGCTCCACCAAATAGAGCCAGTGTGCGTGTCAAACTCTCCGGCCACACATGGACATGGTAATGTCAATCGACATGATTGATTCCAACCCTCATTCGTTTGCCCACCATTTTCCCTGTTTTCCTTCTTTTTTTTTTGGTGATGAATTATTGGGCATTCTTTTGTCTGTTGACGGGTTGGTTTCCATGACATTATGAAAATAATAATGAATAAATGCAATACTGTTACAGCCACCCAGAGTACCTACCCCGACAGCCTCAACAAAGGAAAAGCAAAAAACAAACCAACTTTTATTACTCATTACGAATTCTTCCTTTTTTTTCCTCCTCTTTTTCATTTTTGTTTTTGGTTAACAAACATTAAAACCGCAATAGCAAGCAAAAAGCAGAAAGAAAAGAGAAGAAAAGTGAAGATAGCAAAAAATGGCGGAAGATTCTCAGATTCCAGAGCCGCTTTTGAGGAAGGAGTACTTCCCCGATTGTCCTGGCTGTAAGGTTGACAAATACAAAGACTTACAGAGAGGTTTGCCGATGAAGGACCTTTTCCGTATTTGGATTATCGTCCTCGCTAATGGTAACTTCTTCTTTGTTAAAAAAATAAAAATAAAAATGCCATGTGCGAGAAGGATCGAAGTAAAATCATACATGTGTATCTTGTGATTTGTCTTTTTTTTTTGGCTCACTTTTATTTGGATTTTTCTAAAAATGGAGCATTTTATTTTGTGATGCTTTTCATTTATGGTTTCTTATTTTGAAACATGAAAACATATCTTTTTTAACCATAGGTACGAGGTTGTGTTTTGCTGAGTTTTAAGTTTGATTTGGTTTTGATAAGAAGCCCTAAAGCTTATTGTATTTAAAATGTTATAGTTTTCTTCATTTTTCTTTATTATTTTTATTAAATTCATTTTTTATTGTGACCCTTTTTTCCGACCGTTATTGTTTAGTTGACACCATGATTAGATTGTTTATATTGTATTCTCTTTTTTTTTGAAAAATATATCATGTTATTTTTGTTTGTATTTTTTTCATCATATGTTAGATTATGTTTAGGGACAGAATGGGATATACTCATCTGCCGTATCAAACTATGTATAAAAAGCTTGACCATAATATGCCATACCTTTTTTTTTTTTAATGAAGGACCGTTTTTCTTAATTTGTGCTTAACTTTTTTTTTTTTTTCAGCTCTGCCAATATCATCGCTTTTTCCTTTCCTCTATTTCATGGTAAGGCGACTATTTTTTTTTCTAACTCCTTTTGGGGTATTTTTTCTCTGTATTCTTTTGAGGTCGTTTAATATTGTTTTTAAAATAAATAAAAATATTTTTATTTTAAAAAATTATAATTTTTTGAGAATTGTGTGGAGGGTGTGCAAAAATATTTTAAAAAAATTTGATAAGAAAAAGTCTGTTTTTCGCTATTGTCTTTGGTCGATTACTCTTTCACGTTATCATTTTTCCCTATTTTTAGGAATTTTAGTAATTGGAATATAAGCATCCATTAAAAAGGTAATCATTTTCTTTTATAAGAAACAACACTTCATTAATAAAATCAAGTAATGTACAAGAATTGATAGACGAGAGATCCAACAAAAAAATCAACAGAACCAAGAGACGTTAAACAAAATAAAAGCTAACAAAACACTCTAAAACAATTGCAGTAACACTGAACACCAGACCAGATGTTAAAGACACCTCACACTAACATATCCTGCCAACTAAGCAAAATCAAAGAAAGAGAAAAATCCTTGAAAGCTTTGACTGTGGCCGCCCAAAAAGATGCCATAAATTTCGCCTTTTAAAACAAATCTTCCGAAAGCATCTCATTTTCCTCAAAAATTCGTTGATTTGTCTCAAGCCACACCACCCAAAGAATAGCTATAGCCATAGTTTTACACATTGTTTTACTTCTCTTTCCTCTGCCAAAGCCGAAGAGGCCCTCTGTCAAAAGTGCCTTACTTTGAGCAGGAGGGACCCAAGACAAAGAAGCAGCTCCCAACAGCTTATACCATAATTTTCCAGCTACCTTAACACACATAACACACGATCTAGGAGACAAAGCCAAATTAAGATGTTTGTTTTGCACCAAATTACAGGTATCCGAATAAGAGCACAAGATTTCCAAATGAATTCAAAAGGGTAAAAAGGAGAAATGCTTGGATACCAAATCAAGGCCTGAAAGAAAGAGTTGCATGAAAAACCATTTGAATCAACTACCCAAATTGGGGAATCAGGCAGCCACGGATTTGGAACAAAGTTCTGTAAGGAATTAAGAAGAGCCAAAAAATCCTCACATTCTCTATCACTAAATCATTAACATTAAGATTTTGTTAGATTTATTAATAAATCAAAAACTATCTTCACTATCTTTTCAAACATAAATTTCAATTTTATTTCATACTCAGATTAAAACTTAAATACACATCCAAACGTCAATTTAAATAAAAATTTAAATCACTAACTGAAATCTTAATTCAAATCATACTAATTCAAATTAAATCACTAATTCAAATCTATTTACCAAACGGACACCAAAATATTTTGGATTTTCAAATCTTTCTCCCTCACTAGATTGTACGAGGGATTTTTATAAAAGGCTTTAAGAAAAAGCCTTTTTTTGACCAAATGGTCTCTTTTTTTTTTGCACCAAAAAACAAGCCTTTTAGACATCAAAATAGCTCTAGTTTTTTTTTTTTATCCTGTTGAGGTTTCTTACTTTGCTATAATTATTTTTTTTTATCTTTTTAAAAAAACCAAGACAACTTACCTATTTAAAAAAAACATGTTTTTTAGTGAAAAAAAAAAAAAAAAACATTTCCCTTATTCAAAAAAAATTTTTTTTATCTTTTTTTTCAAATTCTGCCAGATTGTACAGTCTTGGAAAGGTGACTGCAAAAGCAAACAACCTTGCTTGACTACCATCTCCTACTTTCCACCTCACTCTCTCAAGAAACGAATGCAAACCCTGAATTATAAATTTTCAAGGATTCCTACGAATGCCTCTAGTGACAAGGTTAGAATCCCAGCCATTGGATTGCAATCCATGTTTGCTTCTAATGATTGTGGCCCATAGCGCGTCTTGTTCCAAAGAGAAGCTCCACAGTCATTTCCAAGAGAGCTTGATTCTTTTTCAACAAATTCCCAATACCTAAACCTCCATCTTTTTTGCTAAGTGAAACAGTATTCCAAGCAACTAAATCATCCATCGACTCTCTCTCCAAACCATCCCGCAAAAACCATCTCCTTCGAGCTTCAATCTCCTTCGCCACACCCACTGGAACTTTGAAAAGGGAGAGAAAATAAATTAGAATGCTAGACAAGGCTGTGTTTGACAGTGGTGGGAACCACTTAGTTCTCACCACAAACTCAGTTATAAACAGTAAAAAGTTCTCACATGCTACAATAACAATAAAAAAATTTCTACAGTGTAAAACTCTCATATGCTACAATAAAAATGGTTCCCACCACTAGTTCCCACCACTCTTTGCAAATACCCACTAAGTCTATCTCCCCTAAAAAGAAACCCTTTTCCAATCTCTTTGAAATATTTTCCAACAGCGGATTCCAGAATTCCTTCGAAATCGGATTACCCCTAAATGGTCACCCTAAATACTTCATTGGCCATGACCCCACCTCACAACCTAATTCCCGAGCCATAACTTGAACCTCCTTTTCCTCAATTCTCTTTTTGGTGCTTCGAACAATCCCACTCACTTTTAATCATCTAGTAACAACAAAGAGATACTGCTATAGGTATCAAGTTTTTTGTTTGATTTTGCATCCTAAGTTATGTTTCAACGAACATAGACATCAAGTTAATTTGTCTGCAGATGGCAATACCTACGTGAAAATCACATCACTTGTAGAGCAAACTAAAGTAAAATCCATTCTTTTCATGGCATTTTTTTAGAAGAAATAGCTCAGAGAGGGAAGTTTCAAGTTTCTCTCTCTGACTTAACTTTAGTGTCTATTTCCTTACCTATGCAAGGCAATTGCCTTGCTGTGTTCAGTGCATGGTGCAATTTCCTTTCTTATAAACAAGAAATGGGATTTTTCCTTTTTCCTTTTTCCTTTTTTAATGGAAATAATATTGTTCTTCACTTATTATTCTGTTTTCTTCTTTCATAAACACTTCGTGAAATATGCAGCCTTCGCAGATCATTCAGCTCAAATGTAACCTACCTAGAGACTAGAGAGTAGAGAGTATAGTAACCTGGAACATAAGTTATTTTTGTATTTATTGGTTAACCATCCTTTGCAGATAAGGGATTTGCATATTGCCAAAAGAGAGGAAGATGTTGCCTACTATGCTGGTTACGTAGGTGCGGTTATTTTCATTGACCATCTTTTGTCATTGCTTATTTAATGGGTCCTAATAAACTTTATGTTCTTTGAAGGCTCTGCGTATATGCTTGGGAGAGCTTTGACGTCTGTTTTATGGGGAGCAATTGCTGATAGATTCGGTCGAAAACCTGTCATAATAATGGGGACTCTCTCAGTGTTAGTAAACATTTAAGTTCTCCTTTTATTCATGACTTATGTCTCTGACATACGTGTGGGTGTTGTCAAAAAGAGGGGAAAAAAAACAAGTCTAGATGTTTTGTTTCA